>PVKN010043504.1:0-10227 GCA_004027915.1 Capromys pilorides
AAGCACAGAAACTTAAGTCTAATGTAATCACTTCATAAGGCTGCTCCCAGCAAAAATGAGATAGAAGATGTCTGTATGCTCTTTAAAATTTTGTGCATGAAAATGAAAAATACCGCAGTTCATTATATTCTTAAGTTGAATTCATCATTCGTCTATCATGTATGAAAATATTTTGCATTTCTGATTTTTCCTTTAAATGTAAAAATAATACAAATTTTAAAACTATGAGAAAACTGGCAAATTGTTTCAAAATATCTTGGAAATTACATCGTTCTACTTGTATTGTCCAAATTAAAATAATTACACACCAAAAGGAATGAAACAAATGTACATATATTATATGTTCAAGTTTTAAATGTCCATTGTTCAACACAGAATTCTATGTAGGCATTAATAATTTCAACCTACATAAACATGCCAAGAAAAATTTTCCACTGATGCTTTCTTTTTAAGATCAAAACATTTTATGATCTGAAGATTGAACCTTGAGCCTCATCAATGAGGGCAGGCAAGCAATCTGCCATCAAGATAAAGCCCCAGTCCTTCAAATGAATTCTAGGGTAAGGACTCCTCAGTAGAGATGTATGGGTTTTGTTGTGCATCTGCAGTGACTAAGGAAACCCTGTCATTCTGTGTGTCACATGAGGGTCTTCAGTGCAGAGATGCTGTTAGTCACTTTGCTCTTGCTGAGATGATGTCCCCAACATGGGCAATGTAGAGGAAGAAAGGTTTCTTTCACCTCCTGGTTTCAAAGGGCTGCTGAAAACTGACGACATTTTGCTAGTTTGTAAGATGTCAGGTACGGAAAGTTGGTTAGGTTGTCTGTTGCTGTGTATTGTTCCATGCACTAGACTTGCAGTAGCGTGTGGAGAACTCAGTTTGTGTGTGGTGTAAAAATTTTTGGTGCATTGTGAAATGAGAATGACATTCTTTTTCTGATTGATGATAAAGAATATCAAAAATTAAACCAATGGACCTTTTTTCATTGTTTGTGTAGCCATAGTTTCATTGGTATGATTCAGGAATGATCATAGTTGAAACTTAATATTCTTTTTTTTTTTAATCTTTTATCTACTTATTTCCTTGGTACAAGGTCTCACTACACAGTTCAGACTCATAGTGATCCTCCTGTCTCAACCTTCCCAGTACTGGGATTGCAGGTGTGAGCCACCATGCCCGTTTTTAGCGAACAGCTCCTCTTACCTGGGGTTCCAGTATCAGGGATGGAACCTGGCTCCTTGAGCTTGCCAGGCAGACATTTAGACTGCTGAGCTATCTCCCAGCCCACTGAAGCTCAATAATTTCAGTATTATTTAGGCTGAGTCATAGTCGGGAAGGGGGGTGGTGACATTATCTTTCGTTTTACAAAGTCATAGTCTGTTACTATTTTAAATCTTGACCTTTTGTCTCATCCGTCTTTTTTTATTACTTTTAATAAGAAATAACAATGCAACAGTTTCAAAACATATTAGTAGGACAGCCACAGTAATTAATACAATGCATATTGCTGTCTTCATAGTAGTTGTGCAGAGTACAAGATGCAGACATGAGAACTTTTCAAAACACTATTGGAACAAATATTTCTTCTCATTGAACTAAGAGAAAGTAGCTGTATGCATAGTCCTATATTCCATAATAGTAGTGGGTACTGTGCATTTCATTTTACTACTTTAATTATAAAAGTAGAATTTTGTGCTCTACCATGTTTTTTAAATATTTGCCTAAAATTTGATTTGACCTTTAAAATGATAATTGCTGTGCACCAGTGGGATTTATTCAAATAATTTATAAATAAACTATAATCTGATACAATTTTTTTAGTGAAGATATAAAAACTTAAAACTCTGAAACCTGCTAATGATTCGGTTGTAAATTTGCTTCATGTACAAATTCATCACAGAATTAGTTCCCTGTGGCTTGGCATTATTACATAAATAGGGTGAAGACTGATTGTTAAGGTCATGATTTCTTACAAATAGGTTGACAGCAATTGTAAAACACAGCTTCATTTTCTACAGCAGTGTTGTACACCCTGAGGGACGGCGTTGTACTCTGCATGTATCCAGATTTGACTATCTCAGGAAGACACTGGCGGGTTTTCGGCCAGGCAGCAGTGGGAGCCTTTGCCGTTGTACACTGAGACTCTGAGGCGCTTGCATGGGGCACTGAGCTGACCTGTCTGCCAAACCGTCATGAACTGGCTTCCCAGGTCAACATGCGCAGCTGCCATGTCCCCCGAGAAGCGGCAGACAAGAACATTCCACATGGCGCTCTTTCCTCAGTCCCTCTTTCCCTTATATTTATTAGCCTGACTGTCCTTTGCTTGGCCTCCCCCTGATCACTATGTTCTGCTACCAAAGAAGGAGTTTTTCAGGCCACACACAGCTGAATGCAGAACACTGCCAGTGTACAATTGCTCGTTCATCACCTGGTGACTGTGAAAGGGCGTCCTGGTAGGAACCGAATGCTCACACCTGGCCCCTCACGCTCTTGAGTGTATTATGTCACTTAGGCTCTTTATTGCTTCTTCAGGAATTGATTTTTCTTTTCAGTGTACCGTCCTTTCTCCAGTTCTCTCCCCTGTAAAAGGAAGAGAGAGAGCAAAATTGAACAGCACACAGTGTCAAGGAAAACGGGCAATAGGCGAGCGTTTCCAGTCCTGCAAGGACGAGACAGGGACAGAAAGGATGAGGCACAGAAATGCATTTCTACTTGCACAGGGACAAATTGTATAATTTAGGGTGGAGAAGGTAACCCCAGAATGCTGCAGCTCTCCAATCAAATTCCTTGAAGCAGTTCAATGGCTTAACTATATAAATATATTTTATACCAATTGTTTTATTTCTTGATGTGTTTACTTCAGAGTTCTTAGGTATGTAAAGGTGAAAGCTTTCCTTTTCCTTAGCAATACTATTCTTTTGTTTGCAGAAAAGTAATGCAGTGTTTGGTTAGAGTATACACAAGTATTTCATCTAATTGCAAAGTAATTCTTCAAATTGTGCTTTGAAGAATCATAATAAAAATAAATATGACCAAGTCTGAACAAATCTTGAACATAAACTTGTTGGATTTATTAAATCCAACAGCGTTTTCAAAATAAAACCCCTTATTCCCTACCCATTTCTCTCTAGCAATATTGAAGTGATATGTAAATAAAGAATCGCAGATTTAAATGACAGTGAAAGAGAAATTGAAGTAATGTAATAGGAGGGAATAAGAGGAAAGGTAAATCCAGACTCCAGGTTTGGGACTTATAACTCAGGGTGGTTGGAGAATTCACAGAGACAGTATTGGTACGAAAAAAATGTGGCTCCTGCACTCGATCTGAGGAAAGGTAGGCTGGCTATGCATTGCAGGATTTATTACTGAGACTACACTCTTCAGAAAATGAAATATTTATAGAAATCGATTTGGAATTCTAGCCCTTTGAGGAAATTTTATGCAGAACTATTAGGTTAGAAAATTTTCAGCTAGGA
Source organism: Capromys pilorides (assembly GCA_004027915.1). Taxonomy (NCBI): domain Eukaryota; kingdom Metazoa; phylum Chordata; class Mammalia; order Rodentia; family Capromyidae; genus Capromys; species Capromys pilorides. The sequence continues at coordinate 3,477 of PVKN010043504.1, forward strand.
TTAAGTAAAACAAACTATATTCCCCCTTAAGGTGCTTTAATATTCTGTCCTTAGAAATTATTCAAGTTTTATTTTATTGTCATTTGAAAATGTTCTATGACTTGAAACAATATACCTTGAAAAAATTATAGCTCTTCTGTTTTGCGGTGTTCTTGCCAAACAACATGAGTACAGCTGTACATTCTGAACTGGTAAAATGATTATCTGGATGTAACATTATCTGATGACACTCAGAAAGCCTTTAAAGGTAAAAGATATGGAGAAATGCTTCACTGATTTCCTTGGATGGCATTTTTTTTCCTCTATGTCTAAGCAAGGTTGATGTCCTCTGCTGACATGAGGGTACATCTGCTGTGAAATGACAGTAGAGGAGCTGCAGAATGGGAGTGTGGACAGGCCTAGCAAAATGCACCACCTTAATTTTTTCCTAAGTGCTAGGTGTTTGAGCTTTGGAGGAAATGATGTTCAGCTGGCAAGTGCATTACGTAAGTCATTAGGTTTGCGTGCTCCATGATGTTCATTTATTTCCTTATGTACGCTGTTTTGCACAGTGATAGCGGAGCTCTCTATTGCCCTAACTCACGTATTTCAGGGGGAAGAAAAAGGATCATGTTTCTTATTTTCTACAGTTCAAGACAGCAAGTATTTTCTGAATAATTCCTCTGTTTCAGTTTGTGTGTAAAGTGGCCCTCATATGAAGGAAATGCTAGCAAAGGACATCTAAGAGCATTGGCCTGTAGCACCTTAAATTATTCGCTTTTACTACTTCTGTGCCTTTTATAGCTCCCATTTATCATCCATTCCATAAATATTTTTAATGTGCAAACCTTGTGAATATACAAGGGACTTAATTTCCTATTAGGTAAGGGTGGCACTAGAAAACTAACGATGGCCGGCTGCCTGTGGGCGGGGATGAGGGTAGAACATGATTTCGTCTAGACATTTCTTGGCAAGTTTTGCCATTTCGTAAAAATGTGGGAGAATGTTGCATTCTTTCTCCAGTGTCGCTGTTGTTCTAAGTACCTATTTGCCATAGATTGTGTTTGAATTCCCTGTGTGGACTTGGTACATGTACACTGCACATCTAATTACTCCTACTTGCCCGTTTCTTCCTTTTCCCTCCCTTCCTCCACTTCTTAGCTCACCCCTTATGTGCAAAAGATCTACCTCCCTCTTTTCTACTGTCAGTATTTTATGTTGCTCTTTGCTTGGACTTTGGGTTTCTGATATGAGAAGCCACGCGTTCCTTAAGCACGTGTGTTGGATTGAGTCCCCTGAACGTGATGGTCTCAACATGAAACCGTTTGCCTACACATGACCGACTGTGAATCTTCCAGCAACCTGGCCTAGTCCCTGCCCTAAGAGCACAGAAATCAAGCTTCAGTCATCTTGCAGTGTCCCTGGGTCCTCACAGTGTGCACACACTCACACGTGTGAAACACAGTGTGTGCAGATGAAAACCTTTTGGGATTACCATGAAGTTCACGCAGAGTGCCTTTGGTAATCATGGGAGAGAAATCGACAGTTATCTCAGCACCCATTGTGAAAGAAATTTCAACTGAGCCTTGAGTGTTGGGCATGCTTATGGTAGACTGCAAAATAGACTCAGAAAAGATGCGTATGTGAGCAACTGCTGCATGGCCAGTAGCTGGGGTGAGAGTCTAAGTATAAAGCTGGAGAGACGTGTACAGGTCACTCTGGCTGGCTAGTGCCGAAGCTGTAGGATTTGATTCTTCCCAGTCTATTAGTGTGCTAATACACAGTGCCATTTTCCAAAGCAAAATCATCTGGAACTACAATAAATATTTCTATTCATTTACAGTTATTTTAAGTTCATGAAGTTTACTAAAAACCAATCAATGAAAACAGTATTTCGATGAAAACAAAAAGTTGAACTTCATTGGTTTTAGATGACGACTGCCCTATTGCATTAGTCTCAGTAACCAGCTGGTTTCTACATTTTGCTTTAGTTTCACAGTGTCAGAAAAGTCCTAAATCACTTGGATAAGACCTGAGATTGAAAAATAGAATTAACAGTTCATTTTGCCATCCCAGGATAATCTTTTTCTAAGCCGATTCCTAAGCTTGAAATCAGGAAAACTGAAACATGTCACTTCAGTGTTGAGTCCCTAAGGATTCGTCTGCCGCTCATCATGTCCGTGAGCAAAATGTTAAATTTGGGTCCAGTAAACCAAGATATTGCAAGGCTCTGCTTTAAAATAATCTCAGATACCTCCGTGTCTTGCTTAGTCGTCTTGCCAATAGTCATTTAAACTTACTTTGCCTATTAACATTAATCTTAAATTTTGCTTTCATCAAAGATGCTCCTATTGCAGCTAGTATGGCGATGACACTGTGTTAAGAATGTGAGCTTATGCAGCTGAAGAAAATCCTGTCATAAAAAAGCCGACCAAGACATCTGTACATTGTAGTTGAAATATTTATCTAGCAAAGTCTCCTCAGCACCAAAAGTAGGAAAGCAATCACCCATCCCATTTCTGATAGCTCCACTAGCAGCATGCTCCCTGTCTGACAGTGAGCTTTGCTTTACAGCAAGGAAGTCTAAAAAGAAATAAGCATGATCTATAGACTCGTAAAGAACTGTCTGACACTGCTTAGAGAAAAGATGGAGAAAGCCATCAAGAGGGACATCGCAGTGAGACATACCAAGCTGCACACACAGATCCCAGCCCTCGCTTTTTCACAGGAAGTTGCTCTTATGTATGTCCCACATCTGCCCTAGCACTCAGAAGAGGCTTCCCTATGGCCCCGTGTCACTGCAGCCCCTATCAGATGATCATTCTCATTCTGTTTCATGATGTCCTGCTATGAACATTAAAACAGCTGAATACCTGTTAAATTATCAACTACTACTTGACATATAATAAGCATTATACTTGAATTCTGTCCCTAAAATGAGAAGGCTAGTCCTAATCCCTGGCACTTGTAACTGTGCCCTTCTGTGATCTCTGAAGTTGTAGCTGAGGTCCAAATAAATGAGATCACACTCCATTGTGGCATATCTTGAACCCAACCACTGGTGTCTCTAGAAGGCGAAGAAAGATACAAGAGGAAACAATCCACATGAAAACTGAGGCACAGATGGGCACCTAGCAAGGAGCACTGAGTACTTCTGCATCTCTCAGAGAGGAAGAAAGGCAAGGGAAAGTTTCTCCCTCCCAGCTCCTTTAGGAGCCCAAGCTCCTAAAACCTTGACCTTATGAGTGTACAGATGATAGCCAGCTTCGGGTAGAACAATACCAAGAAGAAGAAGTAATTTGTACAGAATGCAAAGAAAGAAATAAAGCTGCCTTAGATCTAGTCTAACATGAGCGAAATTTCAGATAAACCCAAATAGAAGGACGTTCTTCAAAGTACCCAAGAAGTATTTCTCAAAAAGCAAGAAAATCTCTTAAGAAAGTATCACAGATGTAAGCAGCTATTCAAGACAAGATGAAGGAATGCAGTGTATTGTCCTCAACAGCAATCAAGAAGAAAGATAAAGCATCAGTGGAAAATGAATCAAATCCCAGGAAGTTTGAACAAAGTGAGGAGCGCAGCTTGTACTTCAAAACTGCATTCATCCTGGAGGAGTGCTTCACGTACACATCTCATCTCCATTGTATTTTCTTCCTCTTCCCCTCTCTGCTCTGCACGATCCTGGAGCAGACAAGTGTTATGGTTTATGTCTAGTTGTACCTCCAAAGCCTCATGCAATCATGGGGCGGGGACTTCTAGAGTTTGAGACTTAACTCATGATCCACTGGTATTATGTGTTTTAGTACTGATGTGATTATGGGTCTGAGTCCTTCTGGGATTATGGGTGTGGCCTAAGGTGGATAGGCTGAGGCACAGAGCCTGAATGTAATATAAAGAGGGACAGAGAGACAGACTAAGGTTGTTGCTCTCTGCTCCCTTGGTTGTTCCGTTGCCTCTGTCACCATATTGTTGCTGTTCTGCTGCCATGAACTGTTCTCTGCCATGTGCCTCTCTGCCTTGGAGCCAGCCAAGTATGGACTGAAACCTCCAGTAACTGTGAGCCAAATAAACCTTTCCTTCCTTCATTTTGGGTGCCAGGTATTTGTCCCAGGAAGGAGAGAAGATAACTAAGACAGCAAGCATTCTGCCTTTCAAAGGCCAAAGTAGACACAGACCTTCCCAAGCATGCATAATTATTTCCTGGGGTTGTTTGAACAGTTGCCAAAGCCAGAGTGGCTTCAAGCAACATGAACCTAGGCATTCATAGTGTTAGAGTTCAGAACTCTGCAGTCGGGGTTCTGCTGCTCCACACCCTCTCAGAAGATTCCAGGTGACAGTGTGTCCTTTCATTCTCTGGCTTCTGAAGCCATCTGCTTTTCCTTGGCATACTTTGGTCTTCACATACGTCACCAAGTCCACCTCCATCTTCACGTGCCTGCCTGTCCTGCAATTCTGATGGCTCCTTTTCAATGTATGAAAGGAGTGGTCAGCATTGAATTTGGACTCCACCCTAGATTCCTGTGGTTCTCTTCTCAAGATCCTTACTTTACCTCTGCAAAAAGCCTGACCCCAATACAGCACAGCTCTGAAGTTCCAGGTGCCAGTACCTGTTTTGAGAACTGCAGTTCAGCCCACTTACATCCTGCGTATCCTTAAGGTATTCAAACACCTGCGTAAGTAGGACAAGAGAAGCCTTCAGAGAAATAGATTAACTTTGAGTAAAAGTGAACATACAAGTGGTCTACTTAGGGGTAGAATTGTCTTAATGATGATTATAATAATAACAGAGAATTTCTAAACTCATGGCATGCCATTCACTGATAAGCATGCTCCACCTGCATTCTCTCCTTGATTTGTGGTTGATAAAGCCAAAGCCATGAGAGGTGAGGAAATTCGCTTGAAATCCGCTCCACTGTGTTGCAGTGTATATTGCTGTTAAAGGACATGAAAATGGATGTCAAACATTTGCAGAAGTTCTAAATCAGTGCAACCTGAGGATTCCATTCTAAGGCTTAAAGCTGTGGGGTGGGGACTGGCATGAAGTCTTGTTTTGAGCTTCTCGACAAGAAGATCTATCCATCCTTGCTGCTGGGGATTCTTTGTGATTGACAGCTATGATGCTTTCTAAATTTGAGGACTTCAGGAGTCCAGCTCCATTATGTGACTGTCTTCCAGTCTCTTCCATTTTCTGTTATGTGAGGGTGGTCCTCTGAAAAGAAATTTCTGCCATAGCCGCTTTACCCCTAGACATAGGTACATGCACATGGATTCCTTTTTATAGATTTAACTTTCTCTTTCTCCAAAGACTTACACTTTCTCTCTTAGTGACGGAAAAACTTAGAAACTCAGCTACAAGCAACCATTGCATTTCCAGAGGCTATTAGACATACCTAGATGCCAAATATATATATGGTGAAGTAAGTAGATCAATTAACAGATGGCAGGAACAGTTACGTATTCATATTCATATTCCTGGCCAACAGCATTTGGTAGATATAATTACCTTGCAGGTGTTAACTGCCCTTCTCCCACAGAAGGAGACTTTGCTGAACATGGGGAGAGACACAGTGAGATGACTGATGGTCACAAATTAGTAGCAGTGCTATTGGCTCCTATTTTAGATGTGAATCAGAAAGCTAAATTCAGTTCTTCCAGGTTACTGCTAAGTTGGGAAAAAGTGAAACTTAAATGGGAGAGCAGGTGTAGTATAATCTTCACGTTGATTGCTGGGGTGGGAAAAGCTGTGCATTAAGAGGCATTTAAAATTCACTCAACATTTGGAAGGTGCAAAGTCCAAACAGGCAATCATTTAGGGAAAAGGTAGCAGCTGGTGTGACTTAGTCCTGTGAGTTTCTTTAAATTACTTGAGTTTCATATGCAAAATAGGATTTTTGGACTTCATCTGAAGAAAAAGTTTTCTGTGTAGGTAAGTTTGCAGTTGTGGTTCTTCTACCCTGAAGAGGGTTGTACTTGAACAGGCAATGTTTTAATGTTTGTATTTTTCTATTTCAATCAATTTGTCAAAAAGTAGGTACATGTAGGTAGCCTAACACACAAGTTAGGCCTTCCGACATTGTCCCTCCTACTTTCTACGTAAAGAGTGAATGATTGGCTGGTATTGCTATGGCACCACGCAGCATCAGGTATTGCTGTCTGTCCAAGGGAGGAGTTAAGAGAGGCTCAGTCCCCGAGGGCCATGATGCAGTCCACGGGAAGCTGGAAATGTCCTTGATTCTGCTCTGCCTGGGAATCAGTTCTGAGTTTTTGAATTTGATCTACCCGCAACAGTGCTGCTTAAAGATTATATTACTATGTTTAAAAAAGTTATTAAATATTTTGTTACCAGTGTACACAGCAGTGGCCTCACATTTACTTTGTAAAATCCTCAAACACACATATGGCTTTTCTCAGGGTTGCTTTTTCTTCCTCTATAATAGTTATTCTAAATAGTTTTGACTGGTTACTAAAATGAATATAAATAACCATTGCTTTTTATCTGTCCTGCTCCCCTCCCCCACTGCCCTCCTCCTTGTCTCTCGGCTCCCCTCCCCCATCTTCTTTTGCGATGGGCTTTTTCTGTAGTTCACGCTGATCTCCAACTCCTGGGCTCTAATGAACCTTCCTGCCTCAGCCCCTTAAGTACTGGGGACGCTGAACTCAGCTTTAACCATGTTGCAAAGTTATTTTTTTCTGTCTTCCAGTTTTATAAAAAAAATAAAATGGCTTTTTCTTTCTTAAAAATTAGTATAAAGATATTGATTAGTGCTTTAAG
>PVKN010043505.1:0-10229 GCA_004027915.1 Capromys pilorides
CCAGCCAGCACTTAAGAAAATATGCATTATTTCACCATTAATATGATGTTAAGAATAGGGGTTTTTAAATAACTTATTATAAGATTGAGAAGATTCTCTCTTTTCAGAGTTTTCTCTGTGTGTCATGAATAAATACTCACTGTTTTTCCTTACACAGGTACTGGCATGCTTTTTCTTGTTTAGCCATTGTCATTTACACTGATGTATTGAAACCAACATTATATTACTTGGATCAAGCAGCTTGACCTTGCGTTATATATATATTTCAAACTACATTTCATAAACAACTAGACTCAATCTTTTAATGCTTTTTCAGAATTTTTCCATGCATATTCATGAAGAATATTTGCTGTTTTCCTTTCTTGTCAGATGCCTGCCTGGTTTGGGTGTCAGGCTAATGCATGTCCCCACCAGTTAACAGACATGTACCGAGATGCTGGCTTCTAAACATCTTGGTTAAGAATTTCTTCCTCTTCTGTTTCTTGTAACAGCTTGAATATAAATTTTCCCTTACAGTGTGGACTACATCACCAGGGAAGTAAATTGAGGCTGAAATCTTCTCAAAGCTTTTTACCTACAAGTTCAGGATGGTTTGAGGCATGCAGCGAATCATCAAAGAATTCATCCATTTCAACGAAGTTATCAACTCTACTGGCATAAACTTATCTCTGCTACTTCTTAGTTATCCTTTTTATGTGAGTAGGTTAATCTTTTTCCATTAATAATATTAGTCATTGGCATCTGTCTACTTTCCATTATTTTATGCTACATGCTTATAAATGTAAATTGTGCTGATTTCTTTCCAAAAAATTGGTGTCAGATTTCACTGAGCTTCTCTATTGTTTTCTGGTTCATTGATTTCTACCCTTTATTACTTTTTCCTCTGACTTATTTCATTGTTGTGTGAGTTCGTGCTTATATTTTCTTTGGCTACAACTTGTCGTTAGTTCAGGCCTTGGTTCTTGTCAGTTATAAACATTTAATGTTATGAATGTCTTTTAGACACTATATTAGTTACTTTTTAAAATCATTAAGGTTATGCTTTAATTTCTACTCAGTGTCAAATACTTTCTCATTTTCTTTTAATGTCATTATTTGACCCATGGATTATTTAAATCTTAGAAATTTATTGGCTACATTAACCACATGAAGATTTTTTCCTGGTTTGATGGTAATTGACTTCTAAATTAATTCTTGTGCATTCAAAACATAATTTGTGTGATTTCAATTTGTAAAACTCCTTCTGGCACTGCTATGGCCCAGCGTCTTCCTTCAGTACTTGTCTGTTCTTCCGCAATAGTGGACAAGGTGACTGGCAGTGCACTCAGAGACTCTCTAACCTAACACATTTTCTTTTATTGTATAAAGTGCTAAGAGAGGTCTGTAAGTGTGCGTCTCTTTAGGATTTCCCTTATATCGGTTTTAGGGTCCTTTATTCAGAAGTTCTGTTTTAGATGATTCCATGCTTAGGATTGTCATATAATTTTTCTGAATTGATCAAATTTAAATAATAGAGGTGGCTATTTTAGGTGGTGCAAACCTGGCTTTTAACTTTATTTTGGTATTAACGCAGCCTTTCCAGCTTTATTTTCATTTTAGCTCACACACAGTATACTTTTCTTATTTATTTTTTGCTTTACAATTAAAATATACTGCTTTAGAGAGAGTAGAACTCTATCTTGCCTTTTCATTCTATAGGACAACCCTCTACCTACTTATTCTTTTCTTCCTTTTTGGGGTCAAGGTCTCACTATGCACTTCAGGCTGGCCTTGGTCTCACTTTGTAGCTCAGGCTGGTCTCAAACTCATATTGATCCTCCTGACCCAGTACTGGGATTGAGGGCCTGTACCACCATGCCTGGCTACTCTGCCTACTTTAATCTGCATGCTTCTCTAGTATATTGTTACTGTGATTAGAAATATGGATATTTCACGTGTATAATTCTCCTATTGTTTTCCTATTGGCCTTATTTGGCTTTTATTCCCTTTTTATTCCCCCCTGCTTCTTCGGCATTATTTGCTTATGGTGCTGTTTCTGTTACGAGCTCACTTTCTATACACATATACTTGCTTCCCAGGAGTTGCACTGTGTTGTAGCACATACAACTTTAGGTCGCCACAGTCTACTTCAAAAAGCAGCCGTGCGGTAGTTTATACCACCATAGCCATGGACTTCTACCCCCATCCTTGGTACTATGGCTTTCATATTTTCTCTTTCACATATGCTATGGACCACATAAGGCACATTTCTTTTTTAAAATTTTATCTTAAGCAATTCTTAAATGAGATTTTAAAATTTCTACATTTACCACATATTTACTATTCCTAGCCACTTTTCTTTACTTTTGTAAATAGGTTTTAGCTGGTACCAATTTTCTTCTGAAAACAAATTTTTTTTTAACATTCACTTCAGTTCAGACCCACTGACAAATAATTTGCTAGGCTTGGAGTTGTTTTAAAAGTATTTGTGCTTTGCTTTTATGTGTGAATGAGATTTTTGTGTCTTTCCTTGGGTGTCTTTGAAGATTTTCTCAGCACACTTTTCAGCAACTTAACTGCTGCACACTGGTCTACCCTTGTGGCTTATTGATCTGACTGGAGTCTATTTGAGTGTCTTGAATCTATAGGTTGAAGTATCCATGCAAATGGAGCAATGTTGGCAAACTTTTTAAAAAGTGTAGCACTCCTACACTCTGCAATGGGTTTTCTTTCCTTTCCGAATCTCAGATACATACTAGGCATGATGACACTGCCCCACCAGTTGCTGGAGTCCTTTCGCTCTTTCATCATTTTCTTTCTGTGAATCTTTTCTGGTGGTGTCAATCATTATGTGTTCAAGATCACTAACCATTTCTTCTGCTCTGTTTATGGTATTATCAATCCTCTCCTGGATATATATATATATTTTAATTTCAGACACTGTATTTTTCTTATTTTAAATTTCTTTTGGATCTTTTACATATTTCCACTTCTTGATCTCTAATGTTCATTCTTTTCTATTGTATGCTTAAAGTTGTACAATTCACAATAGTTTATTTGTTTTGTTTTGTTTAGGATCCTTTTCTGTCAATGTTAAGATCTCTGTCTTTTCTGGATCTGTTTCTGTTGAATTTTCCCTTTGTCCTGGGTAACTTGGCCATTCATTGGACTTCCTTGTATACCAAGATATTGCTTAGTGGGTTGAACTTCATGGTTACAAGTTTTGGTCTTTGTTTTATTCTTTGTTCTTTGTTCTGGCTTACAGGACAATCATTTTCATTTCTTTGATCTTTCTGTGGTTTTAAGTTTTGTTTGATTGTTTTCCGGGTTTGTTGTTGCTCCAACCCTCACAGAGCCAGCCTCCTGCTAGGAAAATCCATCTCCACTAGGACAGGAGGCACTCTCTGGGAACCAAAGCAATGGCTCCAGTTTGGGAAGTACAGCCTTTCTGACTGGAGGAAGCGTGGCGTGTTCTTAGCTTTGTGCCTTCCTAGAGTTGTTTGCTTTCCTGACGTCTAGCATTCCACCGGCACCTTACCCACTACCATACTTCAAAATTCATTTGATGCTTATACAAATAATACCCAAAGATTAACTCATCCACAGTGTCTGTGGGGTCAAAATTTTTTGTTCTTTCTAGATTTGGCTTTGAAAATTACTACCTCCTTGCCCCTGTGGGCCCCAAAGTCCTCAATTCAGCAAGACCACAAGGATTTTATTGGTTTCCTGATGCCTGGGAATATCAGGTGGTACACTGGGGAAAGTGCGCAGCTCACCTCATTTACTGTCTGCTTCTCAGGTACCACAGCCTTGCAGTGCCTTTTGTCCAATTTCTGAAAACAGCTATATATATATTTTGTCCATCTTTCTAGTTGCTTGTAGCAGAAGAACAAAACTTGTCAAAGTTAATATTTCATGAGAAGAAGCAAACACACTGAGAAGGAGTTTTCAGTTTTTGATACAACCTAAGAAGGCAGATGAGGCAGGAAGAGTGACCTTAGGTGCCTGTCATACCATCCCCATCTGTATCAACCCTGGGCAGCAAGGAAAGTACTTGTCCACAACATCTCACTGAGGAAACAATGCACCTGTGGCATGATTAGGATTAGAGACAAATTCTGGATTCAGATCCTCCGGCCTCTGTCATTCTTTATGATTTCCTCCTGATTCTAGACTCCTCACGCTCATCCCTATCTGAGCCTGGTTCATTTGCATTTGGGATCTACTGTCATTTTATGAGACACTCAGTGTGACAAGGCGATGCCACCAGACATCACCCAACTCGAAATAAGTCATCCCACTCTTAAATAAGACAGCAAAGAAAGGAAAAATAATAATAAGTCTACTGTACTTTATCTTCAGGTCGGTCTGACACGAGATAATTGAATTCCTCATTATTGTTCCAGATAAATCCCCTGAAAAGTGGAGCTCTCAGTCTCTCTTGCCCTTTGCACTTAACACCTTTTTAAATTTGTAATTCTCTTGACTTAACAGCCAAATAGTGTGCCTGCATTTTTAGTATTAGAATGAGAATTTAGGAACAAAGAGTAATGCAATTGAACATCTGAGCCAAAGAGTTTCGCCCTAGCAAGATTTTTAAGTGTCAGTCAGTTATTTGTCAGTGTAGTTTTCTCCCTTATTCTCTCTCTCTCTCTCTCTCTCTCTCTCTCTCTCTGCCTCTGTCTCTCTTGCTCTCTCACATGTGCTCACTCTCACTCTCTCTTTCACACTCTTTTCCCTCTCCCTCTCTCAACCAAAAAATAGTGCTCAATCTCTGAAATCATGACTTTCTAAGTCATGTAAAGCAACACAGGTCTGTTCATAAGCAACTCTCTAAGGCCACCTTATGCCCCAATTCACATGCCAAACTCTCCCTGAGATACAGCCATGTGCAGATCAAGGTCAAGCACTGATAATATTCTTACTTGCATCTATCTCCATGTGAGAAAATAGGGCAGAGCAGAAGTCCATTCCATTAGTGAAGTCCAAGCACCAGTGTGACTGACCGGGATCCAAGGCCAAACACAAAGGACAGTTTTTAATAGAACTGTGGCCACAACACGGTCACCTCACAGATGTGTATGCAAATCAAAGCAACAGGTACAATCTGACCAAGACTGTGCAAATCAAAGCTAATCAGAGGACGCACACTCATCATGCAGCAGAATGACTGCCTTGGAGCTGTCAAGCAATCTGCTATTGATCACCCAAAATCGAGAGCTGTGTTGCTGCCTCCCCTTCATTTACCCACTTCACTTCAAGCTGAGCTGATCCAGGCGAAATGATAGAGTTTAAAATAGAGCCCATAAAAATGACTAGTCTTAAGCCTGCCAAGGTAATTCTGTACGATAATTCTTATCTTTCAATGTCTTGAATAATTACATGATTTAGAAACTTTATCCTCATTTGTCCCTTGTTTATATGAAGAAAACTGTTATTTTCTTCTCAAACTACAGGGCTCATTATTTCCTTGCCATGGTTGTTTTAAAGATGGAATATATTCTCGATACCTCCAGCCGTACCTACCACGCCACATTTAGCAAGGACCCATGCTAGTGGAGCAAAGGAGAACCTGTGTGAACATGGACATTTCCACATACTCCAGCCTCAGATGAAAAGGTGAAGTCAAGCACACAGCAGCTGGAGACTGCTGGAGAGATGTGAACTCCTCCACTTGAGAAAATATCAATAGTCACATGCTTTTGTCTTTCAGAACCAGCATTAAAGGTGATGGCCCATTTCAGGTCAGGACAGCAACAAAACTGTTGGCCTGGCTCTAAACAGGTTGCTCCAGACAAAAAGTCAGTGTTGTATTGTCCTCATTTTTCTTTCTATTTCAACAGATTTTTTTTCTGCTTCTGTTGTTTAATGCAGGCTTTATGCCAAAACCATCTTTGAAAGTCTGTTATGCCAGATGTCACCCTTTTGCCCTTTTGCTCTATCTGCAGATTTTCTTTTAAGAACAGCTGAAGCCCAAGTTAGCAAGCATGCATTTTCCACAGTAAAAGAAGCAATATGAATCACACCTTTTGTATTTTGGATAACACCCTCAAAGAGCACAGCATTTTATTCATGTGCTGCGTCTTTATAAAAGGATTATTCATGCTCCTTCAGAGTTAAAAGAGAGAACTTTAAGGTCTTAGTAGTTTAAGATCAGCAGCATCACCGATGGTAAAAGCTGATGGGAAAGGTTTAGTACATTGATTGATTTCGTGTTACCTCTAAATTGACCGTGTTTAGAAAAGAAAGAAAGAAAGAAAGAAAGAAAGAAAGAAAGAAAGAAAGAAAGAAAGAAAGAAAGAAAGAAAAGGAGGACATGGTGGGCACTAAGTGCTTTTTGTATCTCTTCTGCATTCTGAAACAGGCCTTTAGACAGTGAAACTGTTCTCACAGCACCAGCTCTCTGAACAGATGGATTCATCAAAGTGTGTCATTCAAGGTGTTGGGGAGGGCTGGCCAGCATAGAAAGAAGAGGTCTGGGATCAAAAATTCAGGAAGGAGTTTCCAAAATAGGCAGGAGGACTTTCTGAATAACTCCATGGCCAATTTTGCCCACCTATTCTTCTGTGTGGCCTTTTAACTCTCCATTTTGGAAGTTTTTATCTAGAAATTTTGGTCAACATTTTAAGAGTTGAATGTAGCCAGTCAAAAGGTGGGATACTGGGTATTCTGAGTTTTGGAGCAATGAAAATGTCTCAGAGATTTAAGTTTTAAAAAATTCCTCCTTTCAAGACAAAGCTGTTCTAAATATCTATTTCTGAGATTAATCACAACTTTGATTCTAAACATCACCAATTTATTGTATACAGCAGGAGCCTAAACTATAAAAACATAATAACATTAAATATGTAAGTCATAGATACTGCTTTTTCAAAACTGCCACAGTTGTTAGAGATTATCTATTGTTATTTTGAAAAAGTAAAAGTAGGCATGAATTTATCTGGTTTACGTTTCTTAAAAGTACCAAATAAGAGTCATTAACTCATGTTCCTCCTCATTACCAGAGGAACAATGCCATAGGCTAGCAAGAAATTAATGAAAAAAAATTTTTAAAAAAACTACAAAAAGAAACCAGACCTCCCTTTTCATATGTGAGAAACAAGAAAGAAACAAGGAACCTAGCCAAAGAAAGTACCTTGTTCAGAGCCAGAAGACTGACCTTTCTGCCCTTCCACCCTATCCCCCTGCCTTTTCCCACACTCTAACCCCTGTATCACAACTACAAATTGTTTGTGTGAGAGGTACCTTTGGACAATTGTCAGCGCTTCCTGAGCCAGTGTTCTGAGAGATTCCACAGCATCAAAGCCAGCGAAGCAGTATGCAGTGATTGATTTGCCATGTCTGGCACAGGCTTAGAAGAAAGTGGAAAGGCCACCAATGCTATGTGGATGCCATTTTCCAGCTACCTGGCAAAACTGGGTCCCTATTTAAAGCCACGAGATAAGACTCTAAAGTAGGCTGTTAGTCTAGAAGCTACTGTCTAGAGAAATTTCTTGAGCTAATTGCATGGTCCCATACTCAATTTATATTAATATAAATTGTGCTATATTAATCCAGACCTATGATAAGTTAAAAAGATAAATTCTGTTAAAATTTTATCTGAGCATGAATTTTTATATTCAGTACAATTTTGCATATACTTTTTAAAGAACCAATTCTCAAAATGACAAAATAGAAACTTATAAACAGAAACTTATAAACTTATAATAGAAACTTATAAACAGAAAACAAAGAAATCAATTAAACTTAATTGAAGTTAAGCTGTGTGTGGTTGCACATGCCTGTAATCCCAGCATGTGGGAGGCTGAGACAGGAGGATCAGTGCGAGTTCAAGACCAGCCTGGGCTACAAAAGTGAGCTCAAGGCCAGCCTAATAGCATAATGAGATCCTGTCTCAAAAAGACCAAAAAAAAAAAACAAAGAAATTTATTGAAGTCATGATTATTGCTTGAATACTTAAACACTTTTGCCAATTCTGAGCCAGTCTTTGCCTTCATAAACCTCAGACAGCCATTAAAATTAAATTCCTCAAAATGTAGTTTGGTAAATGTAGCCAAACCCATGAGCATCTGTGCTTTTTCACACAGATGTCTACATAAAGAAGTCTCTTTATTCTGATTCGGCCAAACTCTGCTCAGGCTGAGTAATTTTATTTATTTATTTATTTATTTATTTATTTATTTATTTATTTATTTTATTATTATTATTTTTTTGTATTGTTTTGAGGGGACTGGGTTTCAAACTCACGACTTTGCACTTGCCAGGCAGGCACTTGTGCCATGGAGCTATCTCCCCAGCCCCTGGCTGAGTGATTTTATAATGGAGGTGGAGAGCTGATCCTCTAAAATCTCTGCAACTCCCAAACACTCTTTCAGTCACTAGCTCACAGCCTTGGCTGAGTTTTAGAATCATTTCAAGAAGTTTTTAGGACACATATCTTGTTGGCTTCCATAGCCAGAGAAGCCCGGGAAGCTTTTTCATTATTTTAATCAAGTTCCCCATGTGATTCCTTTGCAGGCAGGACCACTGCTCTCTCTCTCTCTTAACAAAACTAATGCTTAGTCCTGTAGAGCACTTGCTTTTGTCCATCTATTTTCTGCCACCTTCTAGGAATCGTAACCAGCAGAGAAATCACTGTATCACTGGAAGAAACAGAGAGAAATAAGAGCTTCTGAAAATGGCTAGGAGACAGCTTGGCAGTCTATGCACCCACATGGCAAGACTATGGATTTGACCCCTGGTACCATGCCATGCTGGCTCTAGAACTCTGGGAGTGCTGTGCTGGCTCCACACTGAGTGTGGTGGCACACGCCTATAATCCCTGGGGAGACTGAGACAGGAGGATCAATATGAGTTTGAAACACATAGCAAGATCCTATATCAAATTGTAAATAACTAAATAATTTTTAAAAGCGCTCCTAAAAAGAAATAAACCAGCTAAATCATACAATGCACACCTAGGTCCAAAGACCACCTATAGCTGAGTATGGTGACATACCTATATTTTGGTTGACACATCCAGTAGGAAAGACGTGACATCTGTGGCTTGGTCTACATCCATGACACTGTACTGACATCCCAGTAAGCTTGCCTGTGCTGCTGCCTGGTATTCCAGTCAACAGGGCATTCAAAATGCCGAAACCCTCTAGAAGATCCCGTTCACAAGGTTCCGGCTCAAGGACTTTCCCTGACGTCAAATGTAAAGTGCTGATCACTTCCTGGAGTTGTACTGAGGTTTTGATCTCTAATGTTGTCCAAGTCTCTCATGTTGTATATTGAAGTCCACAGACATAATGTGACTTACCTAAGATTATAGAGCAAGACAGTGACAGAATTTGGTTAATACCATTCTAGAATCCATAAGGACAGGTATCTAGATCAATGCAGTTTTCATACTTAAAAGCGCAGGTCCAGAGAAATTAAGAACAAATAGGGACCCACGACATAGCTCAGTGGACTAAAGTGCCTGCTTAGGCAGGCTTAGACAAGCACAGGGAGCACAGTTCGATCCCCAGCACCACATGCCATGCTGGCTCTGCCCCCAGGTAGGGCTGAGCCTGCCAGAGTCCAGGTGTAGTGGCACATGCCTATAATCACAGCTCCAGGGAGGCTGAAAGCAGGAGGATCACCATGAGTCCTAGCTGCATAGTGAAACCCTGCAACAACCAAATATATATATAAAAAAAAAAAGAAAGAAAATAAGAACAAGTGTAGTGATAAAAGATAAATATTGTGCTTGAAAGATAAATATTAGAAAAGTACTGCCACAAAAGTCGGCAATTTCAATGCTTAGTCTGAACAAAAGCAATAAATTCACCTTTGTCACAACAAACATTCTCAATTCAAAAATCTAGGAGAATAAAGGAAAGCAACCATGCTGTTCAGTTAGAAAGAAAAACAGGTTAAAGCACACTTCATAAGGCTAAAAGGAGACATTATTATTGCTATAATCTCCTTATATTTTCTATTCTTTATCATATTTTTTAAAGTCTATATTTTTAAGTCAAAATATCTTAGAATGTTATTAAGAATATCTACAAAAGTCTTTGGAAAAGACGGATGAGGCGGTAGATTCTGAGTTGACGCAGTACCTCTTACACTGTACTCACTTGGGGAGCTTTCTCTATGCATGCCTGGGCTCATGAGAAGAAGCAGTGACTATTTGCATTTCAAACAATGGATTCAAAGATATTTGTAGAGACAAGAGACATGGAAGGCGGTGATGGATCTCTCTCCAGGACAGTGAGAAG
>PVKN010043506.1:0-10225 GCA_004027915.1 Capromys pilorides
ACAGGTGATCCCAGTATTGGGAAGGCCAAAACCAGGAGAATCTCTATGAGTTCGAGTTGCACAGTGAGACCCTGTACCAAATATATTAAAAACCAAAACGGCAACAACAAAAACAACTCTGGTTTGCAATGCTAAGTTTTAATAGAAGAAGAAATAGCAGATCTTTGAGATTCTTCTGCTTTCTACTTGCTTTCTGGCTCCCTTCTGTGTTCATTAGATAGCGGCCAGTTCTTCTAATACCTTGTTTCACATCTAATTTTGCATTCTCTTTTCCAGCTGTTCATTTTTAGGCCAGTTCCCTGAGGCCAAATAACCCTAGCTAAAGTTTCTATAAAATGGTTGTGCATGTGTGTGTGAATATATATATATATATATATATATATATATATATATATATATTCAGTATAAACAACATTATAGTTTTGGACACTTAGATCTTCTTAAGTGAGTACAGGCTCTTTTGTTTATGTATTCTAAATTAGCCTTGATACAATAAAATCTTTCAATGCATACATTCGTTCTGAAAATAGATGCTCTCAGTGTAAATAATTTTTACTTTCATTCATTCATTCATTCATTCAAGTATTATATGATTATTCGTGGAGGCTCTATGGTGCTCCCAGCACTGTGTAAAATGCTAGGCATGCAGTGATGTGAAAGACAAAGTCCCTACTATGAAACAGTTTGCAGCGTGTTGGTGGTAAGGTGGGGGAGGTTCGTAGAAGTACATAGACTATTCTAGAGATGGTTCTCAAAGGGTGGTCCCAGCACTAATTCCTTGGGCTTTACAGGAGAATTTGTTGACAGTGCAAATTCTTGAGCTCATCTCAAATCTGTTGAGGCAGAAATTCTGGGTTTTGACCCAGCCTTGTTTTGTTTAACCAGCCCTCTGTGTGACCCTTGCATCTGTGCGTGTCTGAGAACCACTGGCTGCCAATACAGTGGGGACATTCACCTTGGGTGGTGGTGGGGTGCTTGTGACTAGAGCTCACGGAGTCCTGTGTGGTCAGAGAAGAGTTTTCAAGACAGTTCATTCTAAGCCCGGTTTTGAAAAACGGGTCAGAAATAGCCAGGCTCAGAGGAAGGTGGGGGTGGGCGTGAATGAGACAGAAAAGTGTGAAACAGCAGAACTCCTTTAGAACTAAGGACGAGTTCTGAGAGGCCAGAAACTTGAGGTAGGACTTCGAACTCCAAGAACTATGAACAAACAGCGTGGACGCATACACGTCCTGGGTGATGATGCCTGCGGACTCCCGGCCTCCACTGAGTCTTTGCAGGCTTCCTCACGTCACGCTGTCGCGTCACTCCTCCCACTCTGCTGTGCGTCTCTGCCCCAGTTACTTCATTCTGCCTGGCTAGTCTTCCAGTCCTGAGAAGCCCTGGTCCCCTGACAGCTGCTGTGCCTGTCACCATCCTGTGGTCTGCACATGTGATTGATGGTGAGCCCTGGCTGCTCCCTTAATAGTCTCCATGCGGCATCCTCACAGGTCCAGGCTCAGCTAGCTTGCTGAGCTTGCCAAGCGCCGCTCCCAGGGCCTGGGATATTTCAGGAAGAAATCCCAAGGATTTTGAAGGGTGAGAAAGAACAAACCAGCCTTGGACATTGTTTTATGTCAATAAGAAAGAGATATGTTTAAAGGTCTCTTCTATTATCCCTTGATTTCATTTCAACATGACCTTGAGGTTTTGCGCAATTTACTCAAACCAGGATTCAGTAGTTTTGACATGAGCAGAAAACATGGGGTGACAAGAACACTTTTTAAGGTTCTTTTAAAGCAGACTCACAGCCTTGACTTTGCTGCTGCTGTTGAGCCAAGGGCGGAATGACTCCGTAGAGCAGTCAGCCCCTAGGACAGCCAGTGGCGCTAAGTGGGAAGCATTTGTGTCAATAAGACAAGAACAACATTTTGAGAAGAGTGGAAATCAAACGCACTTGGGTCAAGCTAGATCCCTGAGCAGGTTAATGATCTCCTGCCCCGCTGAATCCCTCTGCCTATTCCCTGTGGCCCCGGGAGATCGAAATTCCATCAGCTCAAGACTATCCTTCCCTTTTCTCTTCTGTTTGGTGTCCGGAGCGGCTGCTAAGGCTGGAAATTAGTCAAATGTGTGAGATCAGAGCCAGGCCTCAGTGCCTAATGCAGTTAGGCTACCCCAGTCCTCAGAAAAGCATTAGCCTGGTCAATGTCAGCTGTTAGTCACTAAGCAACCTTGTGTCACATGGTATAAACTTTGCAAAGGTATATAAAAACACTCCTATTGTTGTTCTAGGGGTCGTTTGCCAATCAGGCGTGGGCCACCACCTGACCCAGCTGTTGTCTTCTTGTTTGTATTTTCCTTATTCCCATCGCCATTTCTCACCAGGTACACCAAGAGACCAACAGAGTCCTACAGCTTGGCTTCCATCAGTGGAGATGTAGGGGCACCAGCAACCCACTGGAGAAATCCTGGAAATGAAGACCCGGATTCAATGCTGACTTTTTCTTTACCAGAGAAGGCAGATAGGTTCTGTGTTGCTACTGAAGGGTGTGCTTCAACTGCTAAACGCAGCCTTCTCAGGTCCAGGAAATGAGTGTCTCTTTGCCTTTTGTTTAGGCTGATGCTGAACTCCAATGTTCAATGTTTAGTTTGAACTGCAAACTTCAATGTTTAGTTTCCATTCCCTCTGTCTGTATTTAGATTGATAATTTCTTAGTAAACCTTCCCTCCACTGCCCTACATCAATATAACATTTGGACTCTTGAGGCATCCTGACTTACAAATTTACAGGACACTATATCTGAGAAAAAAATTAGAAGTTCATTATGGCAGGTGCTGTGACAGCCTTGAAATGGCAGGCGTATTTTTTTTGGGGGGATAGAAGGGTCTACAGGGTGTTCAGGGTCTCACTACTGGATCAGACTCATAGTGATCTGTCTGTTTATAGCCTCCCAAGAGCTGGGATTAGAGGCACACACCACTATGCCCAGTCTAATTTGCCGTTTCAGTGCACCCTGGGGGTGGGGCCAGCACAGCAGGCCCGGGGTTCGAACCTATACCCCTGGGATATATTTATCATCTTGTCCTTTGTATGTCCTAGAAATTCATAGAGCTGGAGATTTTATTAGGTGTTAATTTCAATTACTTTTTTATGAATTTAGGACAGGGTCTACAGAGTGTTCAGGGTCTCACTACTAGATCGGACTCATAGTGATCCATTTGTTTACAGCCTCTCAAGAGCTGGGATTACAGGTGTGCACACCACACTCAGTCTCAATTGCTATCTCAGTGTGCCCCAGGAGTGGGGCCAGCACAGCAGGCCTGGGGATCAAACCCTTGGCCTCTGTGCCTGCTTGCAGACGCTTTAATTTGCTGAGCTATTTGGCTGGCCCTCGAGCAGATATATTTGATTTAATGTTTCTCTCTATTCCTCCATCCTCTTTTTCCTATTGAGATGAATGTAGATTTAATATTGTCAATAATAGATTCTGAAATTGCCCTAGCAGACATAACAGGTATCCTTGAGGCAAGAAAATGGTTTCACATTAAAATTTTCCATTACCATACCATAGAACACACATCCATAAATCTGTAAACGTTCTCCAAAAATCATCTGACATCATCGAGTGCTGCCAGAACTATCTGATGGAAAAAACCATCAAGATCACTGTCCTTGTACACACTCTTTTCCTCCCAGTATCTCTTACATGAGAATCTCTTAGGTCAACATCCAGATGCTATTTTTTAAATTATTACTCTTAATTCCCTGGCTAATGATTGTTATGCAGGACACTGGAGAGCTACAGAGGTTGAGTGGCTTTTCTGGGCCTAGATAAGAAAATGAAAAATCTCAGGACCAGGCACTGCCCTGACTTCCTGTTGGTGAGCGCATTGAGTGCAAATGTTAAGAGAGGATGCGCAATGCCCTCATTTGGAAAAGGATAAGACCAAACAAAAATTAGGTGAATCAAAGTCTTTCTCAATCTCCAGACTTCTGTGTTCATTAAATGATTGTCCAGACGTTGTTGCATGTTAAGACACCTATCATGTTGGTGAGACTCTTTTAGTTCACTTATTTCCAACAGCGATGTGATAACCAGTAATTCCCCAAATGTTTCTTGCATGCTCAGACTGAAGTTGTACAGGAAGAACTCAGTGTTCTGATAAGTTTTCATAAATCACAGGGTAGACTAAGCGCACTGCTTTGAAGCTTCGCTGATGTTTTGCAACTCATATTCTCCTGATAGAAAGCTTGCCAAAGCCCTTCAAAAAGATAAACAATATTTGACCACTTGAAATACAGAATCTAAGGGCAATTAACCAATCAAATATTTCCTATCATAAGATAATAGACTAATATTTATTTTATAAAATATCTTTTCCTGCTATCCTCTGACAATAAGAACTTAATTATCGTATGCGCTTTTCACTAGCAAAGTTAGAATGGCTGAATACAAGAGCAGTGGCCCATTCATTTTAGCTGAGAAGAATGTCTTTGGTCTTTGGTGACTGAAAGCAGATTTTTCCCCATCCTCAGTTACAACGAACACAGGAAGATTTTGCAACTGCTGAATCTGAGTTACTGTTAACAAGTTTATCAGTTTAGTTTGTTGGAGCACTATTGTACATGAAGACTAGGGCTGGGATTCTTCAGGGCAGGCAGGAAGGTGTGGTCCCTTTCCTTTGCCCATGGTTGCAAGATCTCAGGTACCTTCTGTCATTAGCATTGATTGGCTTAGTGTGAGCAGTTGAAACCATAGTTATTCTTTATCCTTGACCTCTCCCAGCCTTCCCAGGACTCTCTTCTGAGTTCTTAGATGGAGAAATGTTTGATAAATTTCCTGGCTCTTTACTAACTGCAAAAATTATTAATGCAGATCCTGTTTCTGAATTTGTTAAATAAAGATAACGCTGTATCTTATTGAAACACTAGTTTCAATTTCACGTTCCTTTGTTTAAGAAGAAGTAAAGAAATATCAGCTAAATTTTGGACAATATTAAGTGTTGTTTCATTGTAGGATTATGTTTAGAAACATGTTATCGCCTAACACAAAGGCGTTGTAGGAGCCAGAAATCTTTAAATCCCATGTGTGAAGACCTTCACTCCTCTCACCTGATTATCTCCTTTTCAGGTTAGAAATCTCATGTTCTTTGAAATAATCTTAGTTAGTCTTAAAGATTTCATGTGGTTTTCTAAGAAAGACTTGGTTTTAGTTTTGTAACAAAAAAAAAGTTTTGAGCTGCGCAATCCTTGACAGTATACCAATAAGTGTTAACACATTATGAAAGCCACCCACTCTCCAAAAACAATGAAATACCTAGGTGTATTGGATCTCTATGATTTGCACTATTGCGTGTTTAGTAATAATTGTCTTACTGATGACTTGCTGTCAGCATTTTTCTCTCCAAAATTGGGAAAATGAGGATTCAAAGCTTAGAGAACAAGGGAGGAAGAAAGATAAATAAAAGATTTTTTTCTAAAAATATTATGCTTATTAACATTGAAAAAATGAATAGACTATTTTTATAGCAAATTCCCCTTTCATTCTGTTATTGATCTGTGATTCATGCAACAGAAATGCTTTGCACACTTAAATATCCCAATCATATTCTTCTAAAATTTTCCCAACTTCAAATGACAGCAACAGGAGTCAAAATTATTTTAAGACTCAATTTTAAGTAGTTTCCCTTTTGTATTACAGTTAAATCCTCATTTACATTCAATGTATTCCAAAGATAAGTTGAGTGATTTCTTCTCTCATCTTTCCAGCATCATAGATTGTATTTTCTAAGAGCAGGGTCTGGGGATAGAGCAGAGCTGCTTTGTAGAGGAAAAGGTTCAAGAAATAAGAACAAGGACAACTGGACAGGACCGGGATGTCCTTAAGCAGGGACCCAGCATGATCTCAGCTGGAGAAGAGCTTTGGCCTCGTTCCCTGAAGAGTAGAGATCTGGAGCCTAGGTGTCTCCCAACCGGTCCTGCACAGAAGCAGCACCAGCCTGCCTCTTCCTCATCAGTCTCTCATTGGCTGTGGGTTGTAGAAGGATGGGTAGGGTGGACATAAACACGCAGGCGAGGCAGCGCTGGCTGCAAGGGGGCAGTTCTCCAGCTAAGGCAGTAGTTGTCAGTGGCGAAGAACTTCCATCTTGAATACTGAGAGCTTCAGCTAGAGTCTAAAACTTGGATCAGGTTGTGGCGACACCGTCCTTCACCCTGATAAATATAGCATTTAGTTAATAATTTCTGAGTGGAATAAGAAGTGATCACTTTGCCAGCTTCATATTCATAATTACGTATTTTTCTCCTTCCTCAATGATTTACTGATCAAAATTTTAAAAGTGTCTGTCTTTGCCTAATGAAAGGGACCTAAATTTGATTATATGCCCCAGCTATAAGGTCAAAAGAGTCAATAACGTGATTTTTTAAGAGCTATTATTTTTCAGTATGTGAATAAAATTATGGAATTTTTCAAGGGTGTAAGAAATAGAAACCAATTTCCTTAAATACATGCAATATTATGTCAAGAATAATGAGTTCTATAGTTGGCATTAAGTTAATTCTAATTTTATGTGTAGGGCGAAAGTTCACAATCACCAGGGCAGAAATAACTGGCAAAGATGAAAAACTTTCACACTGCCAGATACAGTTTGATACTCTGCATTTGAAATTGCTTTTAACCTAATACACTTGCTAGGTAGATGTGATCCTCCTTTATTATAGGAAGGACCTAAGACTCTGATTCTGTGAAGAACTCACTTAAAATTATGCATCTATGAGGAAAATGCAGGACTAAAATGAAGTGCTAGAATATTCTCTTCAGAGTCGGTTGTCTCGCTCTCTTTCAATCTTCTGATCAGGAACTTACCAACCTATTTTGAATAAATTTTTTACAAGGAGAACGCTTTCCTAGCCAATTCATCTTCATAGCAAGACAGTTTGCCATGGACTTTACAGAAAAGAGGCTCACAGAAAGCACCAATCAAATACAGTAGTGAAAGTTCAAGTAAATGTCCAAAGCTTATGGTACTGCTGGCTAGTGGTTATGCCTTGCCAACCCAAATCCTGCTACTGTTTTAGAAATCTCATTCTTCCAACTTCTTAAAAGACTACAACTTTTCCCTGAAAAACAAATCATGCTTCCAAGTACTTGAGAAGGAGTAGTGATGTCTGTTCCTTTTACCATCTTCTGTCAATCTTGTTTCTTTAGTTCTATGTACATGATGTTCTCCAGTTGGTTGATGACTTCCTGACCTTTTCTCTGTATTCTCAATTTCAAGGGTGAAAATGAGGCTGGGTTTCTCTTGGACCTGTGTCCAGCATAATTAAAAAGAAAATCTCATTTTATAGGAAGAACAGCCTGCAAAGAATTATTTTCTTAACATTGTGTATTGGTGCCATTTGTTTTATGACTTATTGGAAATGTCAAGTCTATTATTTCCATATATCACTGCCAATTTTCTCCTGTTACTTTTCTGCTGCACATGAGATTTTTACTATCACTTTACTTTTGTATTCCTCATGCTTTTCAATTACTTTTCCCAGAATTCTGCTGGTAGAGACTGATGGAGAAGGCTGGGGCAATGGCAGCTGTAGCCCAGAGCGCTTGGCTGTCCTCAAGAGTCCTGTGAGAGGCATCTGGCCCCACCTGTTGTGAATACTGGACTGACACCTCATTGTAAGTGGGATACCTCTCTGGCCCTTAGCTTTGAGTCTTAGCCATCAATTCCAGGGCATCAGAAAACATCGTACACACGATTGTGTTATAAAGATATAGGATTTTATTTCACTTCCTTCAATACTCTTTGTAATTTGGAGAAACTACACTCAGAAAGTTCAAGTGACTTGTCCACAGTCATGCTGAGGTTGGGACTTGGGAATTCAGGGGGAGGCTTGCCTGGATCTCTGCATCTTATGTGCTTAGCAACTGTGGCCCCACAGAGGTGTAGGTTTTCCTGGGCAGTGTCTTGGGAAACTTGCCTATAGATTATGTTTTAGTAGTCAGAGTAAAATGTCAGAGTGCAAAGTACACAGAGACATCCAGGCTGGTCCCTGGATAATTGAGGCACAGGATCAAGAGGTCAGATGGAGGCTACCGGCCCAGACACGCCGTGCCTCTCTTTCTATTCCGCAGTTGGCTTTGTCCTGTGCCATGGGGTATCCCTTGTTGTCTCAGGTGCTCAGGAGGACACATCTGGGAAGGGGTCTCTGTAGGCCTCAGCCTCAAACATCTGGGCTGGGAGCGTCAGGGACTCAAGTACCACAGGAGAGGTCTGGAAAGTCGGAGAATATGGTAACAGATGGCTGTGTGTCCTGATCCCACCCCAAGGATGTGTTCTCAGAAGGGGAAATGGCAGCTGGCAGGGATGCAGTTCAGGTGAGGACAGGAGCTCTGACGGCAAGGCCTAAGGAAGCACTGAACACAGCCCTGGCCATGCTGACTTCTGAACGCCAGCAGGGGTTTCTAATTAGTGCACTGCCCAAAGCTCAGCCAGTCCACAGGTGCTGGCCCTCATCTGCTGTGATGAATCACACCTGGCCATAGGAAACGTCATCCTCCTATTTGCTGTTGGAAATATGCAACCTAGGACCCCCAAGTCATTGAGTTAAAAAGGATAAGTGGTTGGTTAGGGGAAAAAACAAACGCAGTCAAAATATTCTTTTCTACTGCTAGTTCCTAAATATCTTTAAGTAATTAAATATTTACTGAGCCACTTTGTGTCATGCCCTGAAGTTGTATGGTAAATAACGACAAAGAAGAAGATACTGGTAGAAATAATATAAAGGCAAGCGAATGAATGCTAAACACTGGCCCGTGGCAGATGTTGAGCTTATCTCTTTAACCAAGCCTGGTTCCTACCCTTGTGGCAACTTACAACCTGTCGGAATGTACTGCACATGAAACTGTCCGTGTTAATAACTTCAGCCGTGGTGAGTGGTATTGAGACATTTAGGGACGATGCAGACTTGGAAGTCCTAAGCTGTAGTGTTCCAGAGTGTGACTAGGTCTGGAGACAAGGTGTCTAAAGAAATAATTAAGATGAGCCCTCAGGGTGGGCCCTGAACTAATGTGACCGGTGTCCCTCTAAGGAAAGAAGACAGAGACATTCACAGAGCAACGGTGATGTGCAGATACGCAGACGTAAGCCGAGGAGGGAGGCTCCGAGCAGTCTGCTGGCTGCCTCCCAGGAGCTTGTGCATGAATGCCTAGAGCCCAGAACTGTGAAAAGACACATTTCTCCTGTTTAACCCACCTGCATGGTATTTTTAAGACAGCCCTAGCAAGCTCATATAGTACATAATAGAAAGTCCATTTTTTTTTTTTTTTTTTTTGCGGAACCAGGGATCGAGCTCAGGACCTTGCACTTGCCAGACTTGCCAGGCAGGCACTTTTGCCCCTGAGCTCTCTCCCTGGCCCCAGGCTCAAGTCCATATGTTTTGGACACACAGACAGACAGACAGACAGACACACACACACACACACACACACACACGTGCACATATGTGTGTGCACACATGCACACACAAACATTCTTTATATGAAAAGAAATGAATAAATGAATGAAGTGGAGTAGGGTAGGTAGAATTCATGGTAGAAGGGGTGACCAAAGCTACTGCAGTGAAAGACATCTGCAAGTGACTGAACTGGGATTTGGGGAGTACAGTGAGATACCCCATAAGGCCAAGGTGGTAAGTGGCCTTGGGAAGGTTATTTTGGTTTGTGGAAGCTGGAGGAAGCAGGCTGCAGTGGGAAGGTCTCCTTCCTGGCTCAGCCTTTTGTGGGACCTTAGAGTCCTGGTTAACCTGTACCCATACACCTTGTAAGGACACCATGGAATTCAATCAGAGGCTTTGTTCCTTGTTTCCTAGTATTATAGAAATAGAAAAAAGGAAAATGGAAAAATGTGACAATTTTGCTCACTTAATAAACTTTTGAATAAATGAAAACACTATTTTAGCTTTAGAAACATGCAGTGCTCTAATAGAACATGGAAACTGAACGTAGACTGAGCACTGAGGAATCCGGCTCCTGCTTTTGTAGTGCATATTTATTGACACCTAGCGGTGGGATTTTGTATTGTTCTAGCATTCTCAAAATAAACTGCAACATGAATTGGAGGTCATTCTCAAATCTATTTGTTTCCCTGCTTGTTCTACAGCCCTCTGTGCAAATAGTCATGCTTGTCCTGCAGCTATTTCCTGAGTTCATCTGAAGTATCAAGCCACAATTTTTAAAAATATTTTATTGGG
>PVKN010043507.1:0-10225 GCA_004027915.1 Capromys pilorides
GAACTTGAGAAAACACTGGATTTGTTTTCATGTTTCAATAGCTTTATTTACTTAACTTGGAAGCAGTCTGTTTTGCTGCCCTACATATATAGACGGAGGGAAGAAAAAACTTTACTTTGGCATTTTGCAGGTTTTAGATGAAAATACTGAGAGCTAGTTGGGAAGAGGACTCAGAGTCTGACTAAGGAGAGCTGATGCCTAGAAAATTAGTGCCCAAACTGCTTTTCCTTTTTCTTCTTAAACTATGGGCTTGTGTTTTTTCATGCTGGTCCTGGCTTCTTACAGCATCTGCAAATGGCATGAAAGAATCAAGAAAAACTTTGTGGTTGGTAAGATAAGATGAATGGAACTGGAGTCGCTCTCTGAATCCCATTTTGTTTTTGCGAAGACTTGATTCTTTTGAGGCAAGAATTATTGATTTTTAGGTTGTTTTTTCTTGTTTGTGTAAGCTATTTTCAGAGAACTGGGAGGCAGCCTCAGTGATAGCCCTGACATGCTGATTCCATTTTAATATCCATTTATTTCTTTACATCTAGAAGACTTCCAACTAAGATGAAAATCACAAGATTCATATTGACTTACTTTTCTCATTGCTGAGACAAAATATCCAACACCCGTAAGTTAAGGGAGGAAAGGTTTATTTACTTACTTATTTGTAGAGGTTTTAGCGCACAATCTGCTATCTCCAAGACAGGGTGACACGTGGCAGAGGGGCAACCATTCATGGGGTCTTTCGTTTTCATCTTTCCATACTCTGATACACATATTTTTTTAGAGTAAAGCTTGCCTAAAATGCTTTTTAAATATGAAAACTTTCCAAATCAAATGATCAGCCATCTAACCATTGAGGACTTAGACTCTCCAAAGCTATTATGTTCCAAAATGTGATTCAAAATGTGATGTTTTAAGTTTTCACCTCATTTGACACAGAGGAACAAGACAGAGTGAGAGAGACAAGCCTCTTCCTGTGTCTTTTATTGCATGTGTGCTGTCCACCCCAGGGTGGCTGTAGTACTCACAGCCTGGCTCTGGACCATGAATCCATCTTAAACTAGTTTGAGCTACCTATGAAATACCTGCCCCCACGATGGTGTGAGGCTTTAGGGAACATCTAGACACAGATCATGACAACACATTCTGAGACTTCTGGATTGAGAGCTGTATGACTTTGAAATGTGTAAAATCATTTGGCAACCATTTGGGGATGCACTCTCCTTATGATGCATCGTTGATTTTTGCCCAATTAACCTTGCAAAAGAAGGCTCCAAAAATAGCTCTTATCAGGCCCTGAATATCAGCATCCAAGTGGACTAACTTCTAATTATTTACGTGGCTGCTTAGAAGAGGGAGTGACCGTCTGGGTGGGGGGAGGCAGCTCCCCTCCCCTGGGCAAGTTGCCATCTGTATGACTAGGGTAACCGTGGTGGGAGGGTATATGTTCAGTGGGAGTTTAAATTTTTGTCTTAAATCTGATTTTTGCTATTTAATTTTATTCAGACTCCTTGGGCTCACCACAATACACTTGTCCTTTTTTCGTTTTCATCTTTCCATACTCTGATACACATTTGTTTGGAGTAAAGCTTGCCTAAAATGCTTTTTAAATATGAAAACTTTCCAAATCAAATGATCAGCCATCTAACCATTGAGGACTTAGACTCTCCAAAGCTATTCTGTTCCAAAATGTGATTCAAAATGTGATGTTTTAAGTTTTGACCTCATTTGACACAGAGGAATCCTTGAGTTAGTCATGAAGACAACTGACATCTCCAAAGGTGAAGGTGACATAGCCTCCACAGGTATGCAATTCAAATTCAACCCCAAATATGGCCAAGGAATGGAAAGAACAGCATGCGAATGCCCTGAAATCTGGCAGTGATTAATAGTTTTCTATCTACAGATGGGTACCCATACTGCTTGGACTTCTGTTTGTTTAATTACACACACTTGACACTGCCCAGTGTTTGCCTGCCCATAAGTACAGACCCCACAGTCTGTGCCCCATGGCAGGCAGAAAAATGGGCATAAAACTTCCTCACTAAAGCCAAGCCAAGCTTTCAGAAGACAAATAAGACTAACAATGTTCCATGTTCATTCCTAGGAGAGAAAAGATCTTTCATGATACTCAAACAAGAGTCACAGTATCCAAAGAATTATTTTTTAGGATTGGTAATCCTGACAGAACAGAAAGAGTCTCTTACTGCCTGCACTCAACTGGACAGGAAGCGGATGCCAGGCTGTCTGCTAAGATTGCTGGTCAGAGGTTCTCAGGTCGCACTCCTGCCTCAAGATCAACTGGCAGGTTGTGAAGTAGCTCCACCCATCTCATCATTATTGCCAAACAGGTGAAAAGGAAAAAAGAATTTTTTTTCTGCCCAATTATGTTCTAAGTATGATTAAATTGGCAATAGAAACAAAACAGAAAGTTTGTATTTTCATGGGAGCACACAAAAATAGCGGCTCACTAAATGGCTAACATTAGGGGCTTAACTTAGAATGTGGAAGAGGGGAAGAGCAGCTTCGGAGGTAAAGAACAGAAGAGTTTCTTGAGAAAAACTGCAAAGATTCTCAGGGGAGCAAATGGGAGATTAAGAGAGTTTGTGGTTATGTTTGTTTGTTCTGATGTTTGTGGTCTTTTGTCACTTTCTCCGTGACCGTAAAATTCTTCCAGAGATGATAGTTGAATTCTTCTGGGAGTTTTTGCTTGTAGGCAGGTGTCTTACTTACTTTTCTCTTGTTGCTAAAATATCCAATGCCCCAAATTAAAGATGGAAAGATTTAGTAAGCTTACAGTTTGTGGAGGCTTCCGTACATAATCCCAGCTGGCTCCCAGGTAGGGCAGGATGCTGAAAGGTAAAGATTCAAGGTGGTAGAAAACAGCAAAAGGAACAAGAGAAAAGGGGGAACATGCGCCCCTTTTCCTCCCTTCTATTGTGTGCAGGCTCCCCACTCCCAGCATCTCTGCACCTTTCTCTTCCACCAGCTCAGGATGTTTGCAAGCGGAGGACCCTGGCCCTGTACTGAGTAACTCAGTTAAACTTCTGAAGTTCTCAAGTTGACACAATGTATCAGTCATT
This sequence comes from Capromys pilorides, assembly GCA_004027915.1. Lineage (NCBI taxonomy): Eukaryota > Metazoa > Chordata > Mammalia > Rodentia > Capromyidae > Capromys > Capromys pilorides. The sequence goes on from PVKN010043507.1 coordinate 3,075, forward strand.
ATAGTAGACTAAAAAAAATTCATTTGTTTGTTTATTTTAAACTTTATTTACTTGTTAATATTATGGCCTGCTCAGCCTGCCCTGGTGGTGAGGCTGGTGCAGCATATGGTGCTGGGGATCGAACCGCGGTTCCTGCGGTTACCTAAGTTTGCCTGAGCAGATGCTTTCCATCGCTGAACCATGTCGCTGGCCCCCTAAAAAAGGAAATTCAGGAAGTGACTCCTCACCAGCCACCTATGAAATACCTGCCCTAACGACTACATGAGGCTTTGGGGGAATATCTAGACACGAATCATCGATTTAGAGCTGTATGCCTCTGAGGTGTGTACAACAGTCATGTGGCAACGATTTTGGGATGCACTCTCCTCATGATGCATAGCTGACCCCCCCACTCCTGCCTCAGTAAGGAGAGTTAGCTTTTGATGTGCCTGTGCATGATGTAAGACATAACTCCTGGAAGCATCATCACTAGTGTCTGGTGTATTAGTAAATGTAGCACATATATGCATTGTATAAACAATGGTAGTTTAACTTTTTCGTTTTTGTAGTTATATTTACTTTTTTTTTCTTTTTCTAGGGAAGGAACTACAGGGACAGGGTGTTGAGGGGTTGAGGGTCTCACTATTAGATCAGACTCGTAGTGACCTACCTGTTTGCAGCCTTCCAAGAGCTGGGATTACAGGTGCGTGCCATAATGTCCAATCTCAATTGCCGTCTCCGGGCACCCTGGGGGAGAGGCCAGCACCACAGGTCCCCAGGATCAAATCCCTGGCCCCTATACCTGCTTGCAGGCACTTTGATCCACAGAGCTATTTGTCCGACCCTATAATTATATTTACTTTTTTTTGCGGGGTCAGGGTTCGAACTCATGACCTTGCACTTGCCAGGCAGGCACTTGGGCCATGGAGCTATCACCCCAGCCCCTATATTTACTTTTGAACTACTATTGTTGAAGAAATACTTTGAAGTAATCAAAATGGTTTGCATTTCAGTCTCTCACAAATCTATGCATTTTTGAGTCTCTGGAGCTATTTTCCTCAGACAAATTAAGGACAGCATTAGCCTTTTTATAGAATGTGTTATAGGTTGCTGTGCTATGAGTTTAAAAGGGCACAAGAGCAGGCTCTTGGCGCACAGGAAGTGTTCGAGAAATTTCAGCTGACACTAGTGAGCCCACCTCCTGACAGTAGTGAGATAGTCCATCTAGATCCACCCCTTTTGGGCCAGCGAGATGGCTCAGCGGTGTAAAGCACCTGCTTAGGCAAGCTTAGGCAACTGCAGGGACTGGCACCACATGCTGGGCCAGTCCCATCCACAGGTCAGGCTGAGCTGGCAATAATAATAATAATAATAATAATAATAATAATAATAATAATAGTAGTAGCAGTAGTATTAATAATAATAATATTAATAATAAATAGATCCACCCCTTTCCCGCCCTAATCTTCTCTTTTAGCGTAATTCAATCATAGCAGAAATGCAGTGGAATATGCTATTTCTTCTCAGTGAACTTTATCTGATACATCTTTACACTACATTAACACCATGTTCTCCCTTTTAAGGTCAGTGCACCATGTTGTCACTCACAGTCAGTCGAGTGGAATCACACGGTCGTTTGCAAGTGCTAGGTGTTTATTTGGCAAGGTAGACGCTTATACTTTTAGAACATAAATTAATGGCTAAGTTAATCTTCCTTTTTTAATTAAGAAGAGTCAACCAAGCATAAATGTTGATTAAACAGATGATGGTCCTGAATGCAGGATGTAGATAATATGTGTTACATAAATTACTTAGCCTGTATCCTTACTCCATGAAGAGTAAAGTATCAAAGTGATTATCTGAAACAGATAGGCAAGCAAGTCTATCAAAACATTTTTTTTATCTCAAATAACCACCTCTGTGAGTTTTTGCACAAGTGACCTGCTCAATTATTTCAATGTTATACTTCTTCCGAAGTTTCAAAATGATTATTTTTCTTTTTACTGTTACAAGCACCTGAATATTGAGATGATGAGCTAGGTAGCTCTTTTGCAGAGACACTGTGAATATTTTCAAAATACAAAAAATAAGTTTCTTATTATTTCTATTGTTTTGGGTAGAAATTTTCCTATTGAATCTTGATCAGTAGTTATTCATCTTAGGAAAAACCTCAGTATTGGCATCTAAATTATTTTTATAGGATGTAAATTCACCTATTCTGCCCTGAAAAGGTTATTTTTAGTGAAATATTGTTGTTGAAGTCTTTATCAGGTGAAAGATTTCATAGCACCTGAATTCAGGGATACTAAGGTGCCTGCTGCTTGAAGTCAACATCTGGGAGTCTCTAGTGACCTTTGTTCTTTCTCTGTCTTCCTCCAGGTATTATAATCCAAGAGGAGAGCATGTAATGTTTATTGTCTAAATGTAAACAGAAGCTGAAACCTTTAATGAGTTGAAAACTTAAGGAAAAGGAACAAAAAGGAAGCTTCTTTCTTTTCTCAAAGAACAAATTGCCAATGTCCTATTCACTTGGCATTTTACTTCATTCGGTAAGTACTACTCTCCTCTTACTTTCTCTGTTTATGTTCAAACATCTAAATTCATTTATCACTTTGCTTTTAGAGTCTGTCTGCTAGCACTGTGATTTGCATTCACTTTCAAAGATCACGGCGTTTTGTTATAGGAAACATTCACATGCTGTGCAAAATAGCAGTCTATACTTAAAATATACAAGTGTCAATACAAGTTGAAGCTCTAAAATAAGAAGGGGACTGGTCAGATCGCTCAGCAGCCTAAAGTACCTGCTTAGGAAGGCACAGGGACAGGGGTTCAATCCCCAGTGTGCTGTGCAGGCCCAGGGGCACGCTAAGAAAGCAAATGAAATTATAATCCCAGAGCTTGGGGGGCTGAACACAGGAGGATCACTATGAGTCAGATCTACATAATGAGACCCTGCAGAACCTGTACTAAATACATAAATAAACAAATAATTAGGATCTGGTCATATTCCTCATGCTCTCTATGTTTCCCCACTTGAAAAAATTATGGAAAATTTTCTTAGCAAAACCAGAACAACTACACAGTACAGTGAAACTTCATTGATTAAAACATGTAACACAGCCATAAAGTACTGCAGTCTGGAGTCATCAGTTACACAATACATGCTGGGATGAGCTTAGAAGTATAACTTGAGATTAAATGAATGCTATCTTTAAAGGACTTTCCAAAACACTTCTAAGAACATGTAATAATATACACTATTTTAATATAATTTGAGTTTTTACTTTTTCATTACTTGAGAGCAGATTTCTCCTTCAGTCAGTCCAGGTCAGGTCACAGTATTAATGAAATGTTTCTAAAATTAAGAATTTAGGTCTGGGATGTAGCTCAGCTGGATAAGTGGCTGCCTTGCAAGTGCAAGGTCCTGAGTTTGATCCCTGGTACTGTATGCCATGCCAGCTCTGGAACCCAGGGCACACTGTGTGGGCCCCCAAACCAGGTGTGGTGGTGCACACTTGTATTCCCAGTCTTGGGAAGGCTGAGACAGGAGGATCACTAGGAGTCTAAGCTGCATGGTGAGACCCTGTATGGAATAACTAACTAACTAACTAACTAACTAACTAACTAACTAACTAATTGAGCATTCAATTTATAACCAATGGTGCTATTTTCCCAGCTACTTATGGGATTTGTTTTACTCTTCCTTTGAGCTTCCTGTCAAATCTCTCTCAGATGGCACCAGGTCTTCCCTCTCCTCAGCTCATAGGCTGCCCTTGGTTGAGCTTTTATCAGTCTTGGCATTTTTCTTCTTTAAATCTTGCCACCTGAATTGACATGCTATGTATTTATTGGTTTGTCTCTGCCCATCTACTAGAACATCAACCTTACGAAATCAGACAATTTACTGGTTTTGTTTATTCTTTTTTCCTAGTATCTGCAATATATCTGGGCATATCAAAGACACAATAACTGTTTGTGAAATGAAGGAACAACTAAGATTTTCTTGATTCTGATGCAAAAGAAATTCATTAAGTAAAAGAAGTAAATCGATAAATAATTGGATTATCGTTAATACAATCAGGAAAAAGACTTTTTCTTTTCATTTGGCTGTCCTAAAACTATTTGTTGTTTTTTTCTGTTTTGTTTTATTTTGGCTAGGCTTAAAATGTAGGTGTTCAGCCAAGAGGCTGCATGCTGACTAATGAGATAGAGCTACACATCTAGCCCTGTAATATTCATACATTCTATATGCATTCATTTTTCTCTCATGACATTTTAATATATTTTGGTGAAGATATTCCTGAGATAATGAAGATATGTTGAGTAAGCATTGAAAGTGATGAGTCTTTTTTTCCATTATCAAAGACAAATACAGGTGGGTAATAGATGCAGAGCATTGAAAGTAGGAAAAGAAAATGAGAAAATACCAATGAAAAAAATCTAAAGTTCTCCTGTAATTGAAAGAAGGGCCAAACTGAAAACATAAATCTCTAGAATTAGCGAGGATTTATACCAATGTGGAGATGTGGACCAATGGCTTTCATGATGTGATTCATCTTGAAAAAAAAACCTCACTTTCATTGCCAAGTAGAGTTCATAGTGTAGTGAAAATTTCATCTTCACTGCAGTGTAACCCAATATACCAACTTCTAACCCTCTCTATTTTGAAATCCAGAATTAACCATTCCTACCTTATTTGTGAGAGTTTAAGTGTAGTATCAAGGGAGACACAACTAAGGTGAGATTTTGGCAAGTTTGCACTGAGTCTTACGCTATATACTGAATTATACTTTATAAAATTTTACTCTATAAAAACTACATTAAATAGCATAAAGGCCAGCTAAGTCCAAGTGACTGAACATATCATCTACTACCTTGCAATGAGACAGTTTTGATGGTCAATACACTTTTCAACAGACTCAGAGGAACAAGAATGGGCAGCATCTAGATAGGTTATTTTATAACAGGACCCAATTTGAATCAATCTGGAAAGATAATGGTGGGATTGTTAATGGATTTTATTTATTTTTTTATTTTATTTTTTTGTCTTTATGAGACAGGGTCTCACTGTGCAGTTCAGGCTGGTCTTGAGCTCACTTTTGTAGCCCAGGCTGGTCTTGAACTCACACTGATCCTCCTGCCTCAGCCTCCCAAGTGCTGAGATTACAGGTGTGTGCCACCACGCCCGGCTTGCTAATGGATTTTAAAGAACAATTATCATTAACCAATTTAAAAATGGTCATGGTACAATAAATTACATTAGAATATCTATATGTCTATATATCTATATATTTTATTTATTTATTTTTATTATTATTTATTTTTTGTATGAGCAGAATAGATTTATTTGGGCTAAAGAAAGCTCCTGTCTGAGAGAGGGACAGGAAGAGGGTCCCGAGTAAGTGATCCCTGAGAAGCTGTCTCTTGCAGGGACGTTTATAGAGGAAAACCATGTGGTGAGTCAGGACGAAGATAATGGAGAACATGGGAACTCACTTCGGTGGGCATGAGGTGGAACAAAACTAAGGTCGACCAATGAGATTATAAGCACCATTGCTCAGGCAAAATTGATTAAATCCAAGACCAAAAGGGGAAGTGGATCACTTGTAGCAAGTGGGCGTGAATACAGGACAGTGTCTCTTCCTGTTGGGGGTTGGGCTAGTGACTCTTTCAGTCTCTTTCAAGGTGATTGGTATTATTTAGCATATCAATCCCTGATGCTCACCCTTGATGTTCATCCTTAGGGAAGTATGTGGCTGCATTTGTTTACTCTTGTCCTGAAATATGGCTCACAACAGAAGAATGTCTGTCCAAAGTTGTAAAGTCACCTTGTCTTCCATGTCATCCTTGAGGGCCTAGCCCTGCCTAACTGTCTATAACATTTCTAATTTAGCTGCCTACAACATTCCCCTCTCTGAAGAAGTAACCTGAATTACTGTGAGGGAACCATGGGCGATGATCGCTCTGGTTTCTTCATTCTCTGTCTGTCTGTCTGTCTGTCTGTTACAAAGTCTTGCTACACAGCTCAGACTCGTGATCCTCCTGTCTCAGTATCCCCAGTGCTGAGATTACAGGCATGTGCCACCATGCTCAGTTTCAGTGGCCTGCACAGCTTGCCTGGGGTTCCAAGGCTGGCACAATATGGGGAATTTTGGATCAGAGTTGATTCTTGTGCTTGTCAGGAAGGTGCTCAGACCATTAAGTTGTTTTCCAGGCCATGAGTCTTTTTTTGTCCGAGGTATCCATACTGTACATGCTACTAATCTATTTATAATTTAGTGGATATCTTGATTATCAGATCAACTACTATGGATATCTTGATTAACTACTATGGTGCCTGTGTACTTGTGTTTAAGTACCATTTATATAGTAGCTTAATAAGGCATATTTCATCTCATCATTTAAGCAATGTTCGAGTCAAGTTCTTATCACAAAAAGTTTGAGTTTAATAGAGTAAGACTTCGAGATAACATACTCATATCTTTAACTTTTATTATTTACTATTGTTAATCTTATATTATGCCTGATATATAAGTTAAATATTATCCTATCTATGAACACATAAGAGAAATTTATATTATATTATATTATATTGTATTATATTATATTATATTATATTTGATACTTCAAATATCTATGGAGGACCCTGGATCATATTCCTTACAGATAAGATGGGACTACTGCATTCATAGAAGGATTTCTTTTTTCTTTTTGCTGGGTCAGGCTGCCTTATAGGTGGGTCTGGGAGTCTGGGGATTGAACCACTATCCTTTGTGCCTGACTGGAATTGCCTGTGCAAGTGCTTAAATCACTGAGCTAACCTGAAAGCCCTCCTGTATTCATAGAAGTAGATGAATAAAATGGAGGCCAAAATGTGGATGAGTTGCATTTTCATGGTTTTTGCTGAACATAAGTCATGATGTCACCCCTTGTGAGACCTTACATATCTTGCATGCAATTCTTTCAAATATTGTGTACCTCTATCAAGGTTGTGTTTGTTTGGTTATTTACAGAAAGTGACACAGACACAAATTAACAGAGAAAGATGTCTCTTGGTTTAAATTGTTCAAAATTTCATATCCCCTTGCCGTAGCTGAATTTACCCCAAGTAGTTAACTTCCATAAGCAAACTCAAAGAAAATAATGATCTGAAATAAAATATACATTCAAAA
>PVKN010043508.1:0-10209 GCA_004027915.1 Capromys pilorides
GAACATGGCTTTTATGACCCTTTCCAAACATTGTCATTTAATTTTCTACTCTCCAACAATGACCTTGGAAAATTGTCCAAGGGTATTTTCCATTTCCAGGGGTGAAAAATTACCTGGAAAAAGAAGTGCAGAAAGCAGCTGAGGAAAACCTTGAATGTAAAAAGTCAGAACAAAAAAATAAACATTTAGAAAAGAAAAACTCGGAAATTTTCTGAAAACATACATTAAAATACAAAAATGGATGACTATAACAAGGTGAAGGATACTTCAGAAATCTGAGAAAGAAAAATTGACACAAGAGAAAGCATTAAGGAAAGCTAGACAACCTGAAAGGTCTAGTGTTTGAGAAGTTTGGTTCCAGAAAAATATGATGAAGAAACCAGATAACATTTTGTGCAGGAAATGTTTTTAAAATACACACAGAACCCTGATGCACACATTTGCAGACTCCAGGGAATTGATAAATATACTTCATGATGAAAGAAAAAAGACACATGTAATCGGCATTCTGGTAAAAAATTTTAAATTCTGAAAATAATGAGCTGCTAAATGTTGCAATAGAAAAATGTATGTAAAAAGGATGAAGAGTGAGAATGTCACAGGATCTCAACAGCAGCACTAGACAGATGACGAAGGGACCATGCTGTGTAACACTGAGCACTCGTGTCTTACAAAGTGGAATCCCATAAGACTCCAAGTAATGAAGCGTATGTGGCATAAACCATTTTTGAGATAATCAAGTTTTCAAAATATCGCCTACCACACCACCTCACTTGACATTGTTGAGAGCTATACTCTATCCTAGCAAGTCAGTTAAAGAAGAAATGTAGGGAAAAAAAAGATCCACAATCTAGGTGAGAAGAATAGGTAATTCCAAGACACTGCACAAGACAAGGTGACTGGCATGCAACCTGTGTGGAAAGCAACAAGATGAGGTTGAGGTAGCAACCAACAGTTCTAAGAGGATCACCAAGGGGAAAAGGCAACCTCGAAGATTGTTGCACTGGACAGCTGTCCTACTTGGGGTTTTCCAAGGTGAACAACACAAGGCACATTCTACAAGATTATTTATAGTAGTCACCCAAAGAATCATATATAAAGAGTGCATAAAATCCATCCACATATGAAAGACCAAAGAATCCATCTGGGGATCTGAATAACATGATAATGTCCTGCATGAGTCCAGCTGAAGATCTATAGGCCAAAATAATGTCTTCTTAAAAGTCCAAATGGAGGGCTAGAGACAACATCTCATGCAGAACTGTGCTGAAAAGACCCAAAGTGGTGAAAGCTAGGAAGTCTGTGCCAGCAGGATGAAGAATCTGTATCTGAACTGGAGCCAGGAAGTGACGCTTAAGGTAAGCACCAGAGCTCCTTCAAGAAGTATCACAGCCATCATCAGCAATAGTGAGATGCTAAGCTCCTTTGATGATGACGAAAGGCAAGGTCTCATCAAAAGAGCCAACATTGGGGCAAGTGAGATTGTTCAGCGGTCTAGAGCACCTGCTTAGGAAACCTTAGGCAACCGCAGGGACTGTGGTTCGATCCCTGGCATCACATGCTGCACCAGCTACACTCCCAGAGCAGGATGAGCCTGTCAGAGAGAGAGAGAGAGAGAGAGAGAGAGAGAGAGAGAGAGAGAGAGAGAGAGAGAGAGCGCCAACATAATGAGCTGCTTTAGGAGACTGAACAGTGCACCATCTTCCTCTTTGGAGCCAAAGAGAAATGCTCAAAGTGACAACCAGAACTCCCCCAAAATGGACCACTACCATCCTCAGTGCCAATGAGGTCCTGACCTTCTCCTTCAAGGAGAACAGTTAAGATCACCGGACAGTCAGCATGACAAGGTCCCCGAGCAGAACAGCCCAAGAGAACCAGCAGCTCCCTAATAGCCTTCCCATTAGTTCTGCCTCTCATGCTGCTGACAGCAGTCCTTGGGTGGGCCTTCCACACCCCACACCACACTCAGTTCAGCTAAAATGAGTGTAACAAGTTGGCCTTCAGTTGGCAATCCACCATGACAACCATAAGCAGAATTTTGTTACATGGAAGACAGTTTGAGAATGAATTTGTAGAGTTACAGGAAATAAATGAAAACAGAGGGGTTTAACTTTTGTCTCTAAAATCATACACAACAAAAACAACAGAGAAAATATTATAACAGTACACTGTGGGTCTCGGCATAATAAATACATTACATATTCAAATTTAAACTCTAGATACTGACAAAGTAGAGCCAAAGATGAGAAGTATATTTGTTCCCATAAGTAGTAGTGTGATTTGTAAGAGAATTAAGTGCTCGTCTTGGGCCAGTGATAGAGTGCACTGGTACAAGTGCCTATGTTGTAAGTACAAGGTCCTAAGCTCAGTTCCTGGTACCAAAAAAGAAAAAGTAAGCCCTCATTTTCCAAACTGGAATGACAGATATCTAAAATTGAAAATCAATTAGATAGATAGCTACGTATCTAGATAGCTAGATAGCTGGAGAGATGGAGAGAAGGAGGGATGGATAAAGAGATGATAGATAGATAGATAGATAGATAGATAGATAGATAGATAGATAGATAGATAGATAGATAGATGCAGTCTCACTGTGGCAGCTTGGACTCTTAGTGATGCTCCTGTTTCAGTCTCCTCAGGGCTGGAATTAGAGTTATGCACCACCACACCTGGTCTCGGTGGCTGGCTCAGCCCACTCATGGTTTGGGCCAGCGCAGCATGGAGATAGAATCCTGGTTCCTGCGCTTGTCTGAGGAGGTGCTTAGTCCACTGAGGTACCTTGCCAGCCCTTGTTTCTTTTTTTTATTTTAAGTAAAACAAAAATAATAAAATCAATGGTATAAAATTTCAAAACAAGATTATAGGAGAGTAACAATGTTCAGTACATTGTGTATTGTTATCTTCAAAGATATTGCTCATATGACAAGGTATAGACTTGGAAAATTGATCAAGCAATATAGGATATCTAGCCTTTCAATGAGCTAATAGCAATTATAAGTATCACATTAGGAAACATCAGGATAAATAGAACAAGAAATGATCAGGAATTATAAAAATAGTGGGCTTCAAGTTTTATATTAAGTCTTGTAGCATCATATCAATTTTTAAACCATGTACATGGATATGGATTTAGATTTTAGAAAACAAGTATATAAAAATAGAGTGTTTTATGTAGTATCTGGCATAGAGAAAATGCTGACGAATGATTAATGATTATTACTGTTGTTTTTAATATGCTTCCTGAGCAAAGTCCCAGAATAAGCTCCTCATTATAAGGCATATTAATAATCCAGAACCTAACACATACCAGGCTGTTTGTCAAAGTACAAGAATGTTTTGCATTGTGTTACTGTCTGCAACCCCCCTATCATATAGCAGGAACAACAAAGTAGGTGCTCAAAATATAATCAGGGCTTGCAAGATAACTCAGTGGATGAAAGCACCTGCTTAAACAAGATTAGGCAAGCACAGGGACCACGGTTCAATTCCGGGCACCACCTGCCACGTTCCTTCCTCCAGCATGGGCTGAGCTAGCCAGAGCACAGGCAGAGTGGTGCACCTGGGAATCCCAGCACTGGGGAGACTGAAAACAGGAGGATCACCACGGCTCCAAGCTGCAGGGTGATACCCTGCAACAACCAAATACATTAAGATATAGATATAGATTCTAGATAGATAGATATAGATATAGATAATCAATTACTGAATAAATGAAATAAAAACATGTTGTAATTACTTCAATGCATGAATACAGAAAAAGGTGAACATATTTCAAGTCTTTTCACTTGCTTAAGAACCAAGCACAAAAATCCATTATAAAATTACTTCTTAAATTGCAGCCTACCTATTTGCCTTCAACCACTTCAAAATCTTGATATGCTAAGAAGTTGTCTTACAGAGACTTGGAATGGGATGAAGAGGGCTGGGGGAAACAGGCAACAAATTGAAAAATCGTCAACACTTTCTAACCAAAAAATAAAAGGTCAAGAAAAAAGAAACATAATGCTGACCAGCAGGCCATGCTGCAGGGAGGCTGCCAAAGTGTTCCATGCATGTGGATGGACAGAAATGACTTTAGTGCCTTCTGAGACCAGTAGTGGTCTGCACCACAGATTGTTCAGTGGGGCTTCCTGGAGCTCTTATGAGCCACACAGGTCATGAAAATACACCTCCCTCCCCCAGGAGAGATTTGGCAAAAAATAACTTTATGAACCACAAATCTTGCAGGAATGGTGGTAATCTGGTTCATGGGTCAGATATTTGTCTTTACCTTTGAGTCTGTTCTCCACACTTTTGATTCTGCCAAGCTACTCATTGCAAATCTACTGTTTCCACTGCCTGTCATCTGAGAGCCCCCAACAATGTATTAGAGGGCTACGGAAGAGAACTTAAGTGACAGACTGCTATCCTTCACCCACCACACACATTTGGTCTGCTTCACTGGTCTTCTGCTAAGTGCAGATCTCCTTCCTGGAGTCCTCCTGGTTCTCTGCTGTTGTTAATTCTTGATGTGCTACACCCTCTCATGTTCATTTTTCCTATCTGTCTAGTTCATGACTGATATGTGTTCAGCAAAGGCTACCACAGCTAGTTGAAGGGGGGATAGTTCCTAAATGCAGATTTTCATACTCCTAATTCTGCTTGCTAAAGTTAGGAATATCCTGGCTGCTCATAGGAAAGCCCTTCCGGGTACCAGAATGCCCCAGAGAATTTTTTTAGAATCCAAATTGTTGTGGCACTCCAAGTAGGCAAATGCTGTGCATTAATTTGCTATTACTGTATTATAAATTAGCATTAAATTTAGTAATTAGGAGCACCACTTCTTAGCTCACTGTTTATAAAGATGGAAGCAAATACAGATAAGTTGTGTTCTGTGTCTAAGGTCTCTTGAGGCCAAAACCATGGTGTACACCAACCTCATGTCTCTCTTATTGGAATAAGGGTCCTCTCCTAAGCTAACTCACGTTGTTGGAAGAATCCAGCTTCTGGGGTGCTATGAGTCTAAGGTCCCGTGCTCATGTTGGTAGTCTTTGAAGACCATGCTCTACAACTAGAAGGGACACAGCACATTTATTTTAACCTTGCCTCTTTGCAATAGAAAGTAGAAACCCACTAATAGTCTCTTTTTGTGCTGAATATGTCTCACATTCAAATCTCTTGGTCTTTGTTTCTGACGTCTAAAACTAGGTTTAAAAGATTCATGTAATTAGGTCAAGCCCATCTGAATAATATCCCTTTTGATTAATTCAACAGTTAGGGACCTTGATTACTTCCATGACATCTCATGTAGCATCATATTCACAGGTTTATTTTGCATTCAACAGATGGGAATGTAAACAAAGACAAGGGAACTGAGAGTTATCTTTGCGTTCTGCCTACAAGCCATACATATCACCTTTAGCAAGTCATGTCAGCTGGCTCCCACTTCCAAATTGCAAGTTGTAGTCCAAGAGTGCCATCAGGCACTGTTATGTAGAATCAGGTGGGCCACATATGTGCCCAGTGATACCGTAACCAAGTCTGTGCTGATAAGAATACAGAGGACATGGCCAATGGCTAGGGGCCTAGCACAGCAGGATGGACCACAGCCAGCACTTCGTTTTCTTTCCAAAGGATCTAAGAGGAATCGTTTTCCAGGAGAGTCTCCTTCTTAGGACAAATTCATGTAGTAGTTATGATTATTCCTAGTGCATGTGAGGAAACTGAGGCTCCAAAGGATTATACGAACATTGCAGGTCACCCAGCAGGAGTGGGTAAACTGAGATACTGGTGCAGATGCATTCTCTGGCTGTTAATGACTGAGCTCTGTGTCCCATTTTCTCCTTTCCCTAAACAGCCCTCTAGTACCTTTGGTCCAAAACCCTTGACTAATCTTTCCTATGATGAGTTCTTTCCTTTGGGTGTCTGATGGCTGCTATTGAATTTAAACTGATTTAGAGCCTTCAACGATGATTGTTGAAGTATGAACATTTACACAGGGACTCTCCCCAGTGGAGAAACCTTTTTTCCTGTTGAACTGCCAATAACCCTCATCAGTGTCACCAGCCTGAACTGCTGTAATTTCATCTAATGCTGAAGAAGCTTGTCTCAGTTGTTTTTCTCTTATTTCAGAGACAAAATACTTAATGTCCAAAGTTAAGGAAAGAAAGATTTCCTTAGCTCACAGTTTATGGAGGTTTCAGTCCATACTCAGCCCACTCCAAGGCAGGGTAGCTCATGACTGAGGGCAGCCATTCATGGCAGTGGAAAACAGCAAAGGGAAAGGCAAAGGGAGGCGCCGTGGCAGCGGTGGCACAGGTAAGCCTTTCTCCTTTCCATCTGTTGCCTTCAGGCTGTCTGCCCTCGAGCAACACTCACATCCATAATCCCAGGAGTACTTAGCCCCATAATCCTACTCTGGGATCATAAATTAATCACAAACTCTAGAACTGTGCCACAGTGACTGCATGAGGCTTTGAGGGGACAACTGCACACAAACCAGAGCAAACCTTGAGATGTAACTAGTAGTGAAGTTTAATCATGGTAAAAGTGTTGGCCTTTTGAAATACTGAAAAATTCCCAAATCTCTATTATTAAACTGGCAGACATTTAGGAACCAATCTAATCCACAACAGGAAAGAATGCTCTGTTTAAAATTAATAATTCTTAATTTGCAGTTGTCCCAATGGGAAGTTTTGCTTGGGACTGAACTCAAGTTCAAGTCCTAGAACAGAGAGTTCAGTGTCCTCTGGAAAACTCTTTTTCCTTTTGAACTGCCAATAACTCTCCGACAAAAATCCGACATTCATAGTAAAGTAGATCCAGCCAATTTTGAGTGTGTGCAGCAGTGATCTACAAAGATTAACTATGACATTTTCCTTTTGTCAGTCACTATGTGGCTACTCTTTAAAACCCCGAGAGAATGTTAGATTGTCTCACTTCCATTTCATCACATCAATTTCATTCCATGAGTTTTTGTTATCCATTGATTTTTCTATTGAGCTAATTCTGCATCTTTTCTAAGGACATGAGGGTATGTGTGTCCTCACCTCTCCCTAACTCTCCAGCTCCTAACTTTCTTTCTTTCTTTCTTTCTTTCTTTCTTTCTTTCTTTCTTTCTTTTTTCTTTCTTTCTCCTCTTTCATTCATGTGCCCTTGCCCATCTGTTTTCACTCCCTTCTATGAGCTAGGGATAGGAAGGTGAAGGAGATGAGCAGAGAGCATTTTCTTCATGTGTTTTTCTGGACACTCAGCGGCATTTCCCAGCACATTCCTCCCACTGCAACGGGGTGGCCTTCTCCATTCCTCACGGCATGCTCCTCTCGGTGCTCCCTCCCCATTCCCTGGAGAACTACACATTTGCTCTTTCTCGGCTAATGTATACCTGAAGTTCACTCCTTGCACCCCCACAGCTGCTCTTCCTGGGCATTTCCTCCTCTACACTTGGCAGCTTGTGCCACACCTCTGTGCTGCTTCACCACATGCCTTCTTCTACCTACACCTTGAGTCTCATCTTCTGCCACCCTTTCTACTCTCAACCCATGCAGCCCCTTTTCATTTCTCAAATAGATTGAGTTTTTCATGGCCTCAGATCACCCACACATGCTCTTTCCTTGGCCTGAACAGTTCTTCCCCCACACACCACTTGCCTTTGCCTGACTCATCCTTCAGTTCTTGGCTTGAATGTCACTTTCTCAGAAAGTGCTTGCTGACTCCCCAGCACAGTGTCTGCTCTGTAATTGCTTCCATGACACATTTTGCACACTCTCAGCTACTTTTCTCATTGCTGAGACAAAATACCCAAAGTTGAAGGCTAACAGAGGAAAGATTTATTGTAGTTCACTGTTTGCAGTGGTTTCAGTCCATAGTTGACTGGCTCAAGGCAGCATAGCATGAGAGGGGGCCACTGCAGAGAAAAAAACAGTTCATAGCATGGAAAAGGCAACAGGCAAGAGACAAACAGAGAGGACAGCCAACCTCCTTTCGTCCATTCTACTCGGTCCACACCACGTGCACTCAGAGTAGGTAGCACTTGCACTCAGGGTAAGCCTTCCCATGACCAAAACCCAGAAGGAATCCAAACCAATCAGTGGACTTTTTGTCACACTCTCTTGATCCTAGTGGTCCATACTTAATCCCAGGATCATGAACTCCTGATCCAGCCACTTCTGAAAAGCACTTTGGTTACACAACGATCTGTGGGACATCTAGATACAAGCCATAACACCTATGTTTCTGGAATCTATAACGATATTAGCATTTTTTCATACTAGTTTTATTTCATTCTTTTACTTCTACAAATATTTCTTCAGTGTATTTCATGTGCCTCAAATAATTCTGGAAATGGGGACAACTGTAAGGTGATTGTCTTCTCAGCCATGAAAAGAGATGATCAAAATACAATCAAACCAATTAGCTCTTTCAAGCACTAATACATGCAGTGAAGATGATAGGTAATAGAGCAGGACTGCACTAAAAGTGATTGGGAAGAGAGTGGTGTTTAGTGCAAGGAAGAAACAAATGGAGCAGAAATAAGGAGAGCTACCCGTCATGAGCACATGTCTGCAGAAAGGAATGAGTTGGGAATATTCTCAGGACAGCAGAAAGGTCATTGCATCTGGAATCTGGTGCAAAATGAGCACAGATAGGGAAGCGAGTGAGGCCTCAGAGATAGGAAGGACAGGGCCTCGTCCACTAAAGTTATGAAGACTGAGATAATAAATCTAGAATTGGTACTAAGACCAATGAAGCAGCCCTGGTGGCTATGGTGCAAAGAGTTTGCTAGCACTTTAAAAAACTATTCTCTATTGCTTCTCAGCCTTTTGGCTAAGATCAAGTGTAAAAAACTATTCTGACTGCCAGGCAAAAACTGGACTGCTCAGGATAAGTTCACTGACTCCAGAGATGGTGCCATTTCAAGAGTCCAGATGAGAAGATATGGTACTTTGTGTTCTGGTCTTAGTACTGAAGATAGTGATAATGGTTAGATTTTGTGTACTTCGAAAATAGCTGGGGCTGGGGAGATAGCTCAGCTGCATATGAACCTGTGTAGCTAGCACAAGGCCTGAAGTTTGATCCCCTGCCCCACATGCCATACAGTCTCAGCCCCAGATCCCCAGGGTACCCACAGGGTAGCCCTGAAACTGGATATGGTGGTGCATGCCTGTAATCCCAGCATTCAGGAGGATGAGACAGGAGGAACTCTGAGTTCAAGGTTAGCCTGAGGGCTACAAAAGCGAGCATGAGGCCAGGCCAAACTGCATTTCAAACACTGTCTCAAAGAGAGAGAGAGAGAGAGAGAGAGAGAGAGAGAGAGAGAGAGAGAGAGAGAGAGAAGCAGAGAGAGACAGAGACAGAGACAGGAAAAAAAAGAAAGTAAGAGAAAAGAAAGCAGCTGATTGACTGAGAGAAGTAAAAGAGGGCTCTAGCTTTTGAGTCTCAGAAGCAAAGAGACCGTGATACTGTTACCTTAGATGGGCATGCCTGGGCACAAGCAGGTAGATTCTTTTGGGAAAATGAAGAGGACTGAATCACTGGTGCCATTTTTAGCTATGTAAGATGAGATGCTCATTAGATTTTCAAGTCTAAAGTTATTTACTCTGTATGAATATGTAAGAAATCTAGAGTATGAGTTTACCTAGTGTCATATATTTGAAAACCACTAATACATATAGGGAATGTCTCAAGCCATGAAGTAGATGAAGTTTTGAGGTAAAGAGGAAAGAGAAAAGAAGAAAAAGACTGGTACAAAAAGCTCTGGTGCACTTTGACATCAAGAGATCTGTTAGATTAAGGAAAAATGGTATCTAACAAGGGCACTAAGAAAAAGCAGGCAATAGAATATGATAAACACTAGGATATTGCTGCATCAAAGAAATGGAGCAGCACTTAGAAGTTGACGGGATTCCAGGGGGTATTAGATAACTCAGTCAAAACCGAGCAATTCTGGAAGTGTTTGTTTACCAAAGAATTGTAAATGAAGAACACATGGGGGCTAGGACACCTCAAGAAATAGCAGAGAAACTCTTTGCTCAAAGGGGAGTTTTTAAGCTAAGAGGAATAGGGACCCAACATTCTTCTCTTCCTTCTGGAGACATACTTAATCCAATCAGATTCCTGACTCAAGGGAATTACTGATACAGATCTAGGTTGGACAAAGGTGGAGAGTGAATTCAGAGGGGTCAAGGAAAGACATCTGGCATCGCGACCCACTCTTACATCAAAGATTTA
>PVKN010043509.1:0-10228 GCA_004027915.1 Capromys pilorides
GAGGAAGGGCTATGTGAGTGAGATGTTGGGGAATTAGAGCTTTGAAAATCTTCTGCAAATTCCCAGGAATCTAGGCCATAAAATGGAAATGCTCAGAAAAAACCTAGAAGCCAAGTACAGTAGTGGATCCTATAATCCCTGCTATGTTGGAGACTGAGGCAGGAAGATTATAAAATATAAGTCAGCCTGAGCAATGTAGTAAATCCTGTCTCAAGAGTAAAAAAAAAAAAAAAAAGGTTAAAAAAAAAAAAAAAAAAGGTTGGAGGGCCAGCGGTATAGCTCAGCAGATTAAGTGCTTGCTTAGGGAAGCACAGGGGCCAGGATTCGGTTCCTGGCCCTGTTTGCTGCACAGGACCCGCTCTCGAGTGTGCTGGAGCCAGCAATGGAGTCCAGCCGTGGTGATGTGTGCCTGTAATCCCAGCACTTGGGAGGCAGGAAACAGGTGGATCACTATGAGTTGTGTAGTGAGACCCTGTAGAAAAAAAAAGCTGGAAGAGTAGCACAGCACTCTCTGAATTCAGTCCTTAGTAAAAGCAAACAAACAAACACCAAAAAATAAAAAAAACCAAGAAAGTCCTAAATTTTTCTATCTTATGTCTGGCTGACTTTTTGCTTTTTCAGGCAACAGTCTATGATAGAGCAGGCAGGACACACTGAAGCAGCAGCAGGAAGCCTGCCTTCTTTCTTTTTCCCTTATATTACATCCAGGCTTTAATCCTATTGATTGATGCCACCCATATCCACATTGGGACTTCTGTTATGCATACCCAGAACAACGTTAATTCTAATTAATGGACAAATTTAGTACCACACATCTTTAATAAACATCACATTCTTAGTTTTTAGTCCATATTCACACAACCTAATCCAGACTACTTTGAAACTCCCCATTTATCACCACATAAGGCTTTGGGGATACATTTAGATATAAGCCATAATAATAATGTACAAGGGGCCAGGGATATAGCTAATTGGCATAAGTTTCTGCCTGGCAAGTATAAGGTCCTGAGTTTGATCCCTGGCACCAAAAAAAAAAAAAAGTACAAACAAAATAGTAACAAAGGAAATATGGAAATATTAATGAAGTAAGATTAGTGAAGGAACTGAGTAAAGGGTAGCTGGGAAGTACTTGCACTATTTCTACAACTTTACTTACATAAAAAAAAAAAATTGAAACTATTATAACCCATCCAAAACAAAAACATGAAACAAGAATGCAGTTGTGTGTGATTTTTGCAGTTGTATAGGTGCAAGCACGGAATGGACAGTCTCCTGGTCACTTCTCCATCATTTAGATGAAACACCCAACACTGCAACTTCAAGAAGAGAGATTTATTCGGCTCAGTTTCCAGTGGGTTCAGTTCATAGTCAGCTGACTCCAAGGGAGCAATAGCACAGCGGAAGTGCATGGCAGAGGAAAGCTGCTTATTCCTTAGAAGCCTAGATATAGAGAGACAATGCAGGAGGCCAAGAGGAGAACAGTCACATCTCCAGTGACTTTCTTGTTCCTACCAACTCCATCACCTAATAGCACATGCAGCTATGAACCCGTTAGTGAGCTCACTAACTCATGATCCAATTGTTGTTGATTCTAAAAAATAACAAGGCTTGGCATTGCTCATTTCACCTTCTCGATATGACCTCCAGATTCTTGACATCCTGATCATGGAATTGGACAAAAGGAACAGAAAGCAGCGGCCAACTTTACTGAAGAAAGTAATAGTGAAGAGTGAGACCTTTCTATACTACTCTACTGGGTATGAACTGAAACCTCCACTAACTATGAACTTGGTTTGAAGAGTAAACTTGGGCCAAGTAAACAAAAAGCGGGAGCAAAGATAAAAGGTCATGCCACATCTGGGAAACAGTGCTATGGTTTGTGTCTAGTTGCCTCTAAAGACTCATGCAGCCTTGGTGCAGCTTCTAGAGTTTGTGATTAATTATTGATCCAATGCTAGGATTATGGGTTACCTTCCCTGGGACAGACAATCTGCATACAAATATAAGGGGGGAGAGAGGCTTGCTAGCAGCTGTAGTTGCTGCTCCTCCCTTTGCTCTTTGCTGTCTCTTTGTCCCCTGTACCCCTCCCTGCCATGAACTGCTACCCTCTGCCATGTGCCGCTGTGTCTTAGAGCCAGCTGAGTATGGAATGAAACCTCCACTAACTGTGAACTAAATAAACCATTCCTTCCCTAATTTTGGGTATTGAGTATTTTGTCTCAGTAATGAGAGAAAAGTAACTAGGACACACAGTAAGGGCTATCATAGAAATTTATCATAGAAAGCTCTTCAACGCTCACCTCTCCTTTTATGCTTTCTAAATCTTGAGGGAACCTGGGAAGACTACCACATATGGATCCTGAGGGGTAGTGCTCAGAGCCCACGTCTCGGGCTGACATCAGGTCTAGGCTTCCTGTAGGAAACCTGCTCCAGTTCTCATGAGAAGTCCACATGCACGGCTTTGAGAACTATTCTTCACAGGTGTCCAGGATCTTGTAATTAATAGGTCACACCTATTTCCCCAGCTAGCTTTTGCCAGCCCCTAATCATTTATCTCACCATAACCTTCCAAGACCCCTACCTCTGAACGTAGGAGATTTTTAAGGGAACATTTTAGATCTGAACTCTAACAAACATAGTAGAATTTTAAAAGGGTTAATTTTTAACAGTTGACTATGCTAAAGCACAGGGGAGCAAAAGAGATGGGTATGAGTGTAAGAGTGTGGTGGCAATGATTGTCCCTGACATCCAAGCTGGATAAGAAGGAAATAAGGTGCATTACCATGTGATGATTTCAGCATGTAAAATTCAGGTTCTTAGGTAGCATAAGCAATGAATTGCAAGCATACACCTATGGCAAATAGAAAGCAGCTACATTTAAGATCACAGGGAAGTGGGATCTTCCAGGGCAAGTCAATGCTGACAGAAATATAGCACAAACAGAACAGTGCCAGGGTGATAGGAAAATGAAAGCGCAAGGAACTTGGAACACAGAAACCTCCAGATAAGCCAGGGTTTCAGAACTTAAAGAGTACGCATCTCAGCCCGGGGACCTCCCCAAGACTCTGGGTGTGAATGACAGGAATGACTGACAGGAGGCTAGGTCATCTCAGGGGCTCTTAACATGCACAGTTGTCCCAGAACTCAGTCAGATCTCACTTACATGCATAAGACAGAGCACCCATTTGTGAACCCTAAATAAGGGTAAAAATGACTGAAAGTCAGGCAAGGAGATCTAACAAGCATGTGCTCTCACCTAGAGCATCATAGATTACCTGGGTTTTTGTTAGGTGGCTCTCTACCACTCTTGGGACAATGGAATGAGGAATGGCCCTAGGATGTTGTTTAAAATTAAGTAGGTGAAAGGGAGCACCTTCCTCAGCTCCATCTTTTCTACTATACTATAAGAATGTGGGGCTAGGGCTGGGGAGATAGCTCAGCAGAATAAATGCTTTCCTGGCAAGTGCAAGGGCCTGAGTTCAATCCCTGGTTGGGGGTGGGGGGCCGAACTGGGTGGAAGGGAGCACTTTCCTCAGCTCCATCTTTTCTGCCATCTCGTAAAAATGTGAAGAGGTGAAAGGCAGATTTCTGGGAAGGAGGCAGGATAGTAACTAGAAACAAATTACCCTCTTTGGGATTCAGAATCCAGACCGAAAATAATAATGTGGGGAAGAAAGGAAGGAGAGTGGAGGATTTCCAACACCCAGGAAGGATCTGCTTGACATGGCTTTCCTGTTGAATTTGGCTGCTCTTATAAAAGGAGCTCAGGACCTCATTGTCACTGACAATGGATGTGGTTCATTTTGGGGAGCTCTAGTCCTCACCTTGAGCATCACTTCCTGGCTCCAGAAGGGAAGATGGTGCACAGCTCAGTCTCCTGGAGAAGCTTGTTGCATTGGCTTTCTTGAGGGGAACTAAGCTTTCCTTATTGTCAGAGGAGCTTAGAATCTCACTGTTGCTAAGGATGGCTGTGGTACTTGCACGCGTGTATGGGACTCTGGTTCCTTCTTTGAGCTTTGCTTCCTGGCTCCAGTGCAGATCCCTCAGTCTGCTAGCACAGTTCCTTCATCCTGCTGGCATAGACTTTCTAGCTTTCCCCACTGACCTTTGAACCTTCTAAGCACAAATCCATGAAACAGGTTTGCATGAGACATGGTTTGGGCTCTAGGGTTCCAGCTGGACTTGTGGGAGGCATTGTTATGAGCTCTAGGTCTTCGGCTAGACTCATGGAGGACATTATTGTGGGATCAAGGCCATCAGCTGGATTCTTTGGTCTTTAGTATGTGGACAGATTTCCTGCATTCTCTTTTTACATATGGTTCTTTGAGTGACTATTATAAATAATCTTATAAAACATGTCCTTTTTGAGGGGGGGGAGGGTATTAGGAGTCAAACTCGAAACCTTACATTTGCCAGGCAGGCACTATGCCATTGGGTTACAACCCTGGCCCATAAGTCCTGTGTTGTATTGATTCCCTTGCAAAACCCCAAACTACGACAATCTCAATTAGGCATTTATGTTTTTTTTTTTTTTGTTGTTGTTGTCTTTTTGAGACAGGGTCTCACTATGCAGGTCAGGCTGGCCTTGAGCTTACTTTTGTAGCCCAAGCTGGTCTCGAATTCACTGATCCTCCTTCCTCAGCCTTCCAAGTGCTGGGATTACAGGCATGTGCCACCACGCCCGGCTTAGGTATTTATGTTGACCAGAAATATTGCTACCCCAATATATTACCCATACATTTGTGTTCAGTGATTACCCTAATACAATAATTTTCCTATAGATCTCATCTTTCTCCTAAACTTCTAAAATTTTCTTCTATATTCACTTCCACACTGTGTTCTGTTTCACTGAGAAATACCAGTGGCTTGTATTTAAACAGTGCTTGGCTGACTGACCCACTCCAATGAGGGTGGAGAAACTTCATGGAGAACTTTGAGGGCATTAAAGTGAAAAGATGTTATAAAGAAGGTTTTATTCTGGAATAGATGTTGTCCAGAGTCGTTCTAATTCTATGAAGGGGTATCTTAAGAAACTTTACCTAGAAGGCAGGAGACTGAAATGAAGCTAAAGCGTAAACAGGAAAAGCAGGAGTTACCAATCATAGTAGCCAGCCTGGTGCATATACAATCATTTTTTGTGGGTTGAGTTAGGGCCATGTTCTTGTTTGTATTTAGACATAATTACACATGATCATGGAGTGAGAGCGGCCTTGTTTAATACTGGTGGTCTGTGAAATCTCTTGTATTTAACAGAGAATAGTTTATAGGGCAAAGTTTTATAGGGCAAGGATGGAAGCCTGTCCTTTTTGTTCATGCTTTTAGGTAATTTTCCTGTACTATGTAACATCTATTTTAAAAATACACTCAGTTTCTGACTTTTTGGAGAACTGAATTCAAGTTTTCCCCTTCCTTCAATTTTAGTGACTTTAAAAAATATTAAACTAGTGAAAAGAGATTACCCCAGAGCAGTATGTTCTGTGCAATAATTGTTACCATTTTTGACATTTTTGCTCTTTTTATAGGTTTATCTTTTTTGAAGCTTTTGAAAGCAAGTTAGCGGACTTGGCATCCCTAAATATCTCACCGCAAATTTGCTAATATTCACTAACACAACCACAAGGCATTAATTATCCACATATGTATACCCATACATTCATTTATAGGCCATTAAATAGCATCAACTCTAATACACACACCATATTCAATCTTCTTTAATTGTTCTGTTTTTATGTCTACTTTTTGAGAACCAAATATTCACAATACACAATTTTTTATGAGTGACTTCAATTACTTTCCTCCCAGGAACAGGATTTGGCCACGCCATTCTCTGTTGCGCGCTCTGGAGTAGGGTATGCGCCGCACCGCATGCTCAGGAGTTCGGAGTTCAGAGGGCAGGATCCTCCTGATCACCATTAAGGGTCCCTAAAGATCCGATAGCCCTCTTCCAGGAGTCAGTGAGGAGCAGCGGCACGCGGCTGCCGCCAGAGGGCGCCAGGCGCCACCGCAGGGGCTGCGCGGGGCGGGGGCGTGAGGGTCGCGGCGGCGCGTGCGCAGTGGGGCCGCGATGGAGGGCGCTCAGTCTGGCCGCCAGGTAAGCGGCGAGGCCGGCGCGGGTATCCGAGCGGTGGCTTCCGGGGGCAGTTTCCCTTTCTCTAGTTGCGTGCAACTTGTCGGATCGTGGTAATTAATTCCTGCGTTCCCTTTCTCTCAGAGCTCTTTGGAGTAATTTGGAAAGTTGTTACCAAGGAGACGGCTCCCTGGGCGAGGAGACAACGCCGCCTGTCGGAGGCGCGGGGCGCTCGAGTTGGTTCCCCGAGGTCCCGAGGGGCGCCTCGGCTCCGGGTCCACGGGGTCCACTTCCGTGGTTGCGATGCTGACCCGGTGTCGTGCGTTTTCCCAGCCTCACTCCTTCCCTTCACCGTGAGCCCCTGGAGTGGACCCAAGTAGTATAAATCCCTGTGCTGTCAGCCACGTTTTGAGTGTCAACTTATTTTGCCTTTTGTTTCCTACTATATTTGATAAAATGGAAAAACCTACTGCTTGTCTTCAGGGTGAAACGCTTTTGTTGTAGGGTGACACGTTTCTTACTATCCGCCTGACGTGTACATTGCTCGTGTGAATGTATTTTACTTCCAGAAAACTGCAGTCAGTGCTGTACCTTGTTAGTAGTATTAACTTACTGAGAGTAGAGGCGTTCAAGTAATTGTGAAAGCATGCTAATGAATATATGTATTATTAATTGATTCTCAAAATTGATTTTAATTATTATTTTAACTCTTCTGAAATAGGCAAGATTTCGTGAATCCAATCAGTCATTTAAGTATGCCTGATTTAAGTACTGAACCATGTCTCTGGCATGAGTTGTCAGGGCAAGCTGAGAGCTACACGAATTGGACCCTGTTCTCAGTGACCTATCCTGTGGTTAGAGAAGATCATTACCCCAACCCTAGAACTGAAGAGGTAGATATTAGATTCAGGGACTTTTCCAAGAACCATACAGCTAACAAATGTTGTAGCCACCCTGGAAAGCCAGATTTGACCCGACACAAGATCTGATGGTCACACACACAAGCACATACACCCTCCTCTCCAGGATATGAAGTGACCTATTACTTGCATAATTGAATTCTCTAGCGAAAGCCAAGATGGCCTCTCAGAAGCAAAGAGAGGAGACTGACTTATGCTTTTATTATGATGCGGGTGTGGGACCTGGGTGAGAGTTTCTATGTCTGGACTAGGGTTACTTGGTGCATGCCCCACCCACATCAAAGAAAAGGACACCCACACTTTCTTACCATTTTGCCCAGAAAGGGAGGGGGTGAATTTAAAAGTTGTCTGCAGGCAAAGGTTAAAAATTAAATTAGTCTTATTATAATTCATTGATTGAAATGTACCAGTTTTCATTTAACTTAATTTGAATTTGTTCTAGAAAGCCGTTGGTGACTCTGAGGTCTTTAGTCTTAAACTAGTAAGGAAGGTGAAAGTTCCATTGTTCAAGAGCTGAAATTGTATTTTGAAAAATGCATACATTTTTATTACTGTTGGTAATACCTGGAATGCTAGAGAGATTTAGGGAGTGTCTTGGTGAGATCTTGTATTATGGTATATATAGTATACTTTGGTATATTGTAGACACATTCTTGACCTTGATTTATGGTCTTAGTATCTTTAAAACAAAGGTTATCTGAGAGGTCTTTATCCCAAAGGGAGGGGGTCTTAGGCAGTGTTTTTAAAATTTGTAAAAGTATATGGATGGAGCCAGTAGTTGGCCAGACCATGTAATGTTAAGATGATTGCTGAAGTTCAGGCAGATGTGCTGACATTTGGGTCCTGTCCTTTGGCAGGGACATCTTGATTAAAGGATGAGAAGCATCATTTTTCTAGATAAGTTCATTACATGTAATGGTTATATTTGATGCTATCCATGAAGTATTAAAATCCTATTGCTGCTCATTTAGGAAAACCCACGTTGTTCCTCAGGTAGACAAAGGTTCAGAACAGTGATGACTCCTTTGAGAACCATAGCATCTGCCTAGGTGATGAGAACAGGGGAAGCCAGGCCTTCTGGTGACAGATGTGCCAAGAGACCCAGATTTGCCTCAGTTAGAATCTTGTCTGTAAAGTTTGCAACTGAAGGCAGGGCTGTTGAGGTACTCTGTAAATAGGCCGGTAAATGCATATGATAATTGTCTGGCATTGAAGGCATACTGTGGCTGAGGGGCTGGTGAGAGAGGCAAGGAACAGGACACATTAGCCTAATCTATAATAACAATAGTTATGTCTTGCTGGTTAGATAGCGATTCCAGTACTGTTGGATGTAGGGGCTTTTAATGGCCTCTGTATCATGGAAGATTCAGAAAGCAACCTAGGCACCACTCATTGTTTGCAAGTCTGTCAGGCCACAGTGGGGTGTTAAATTGAAAAGCAGAAGGGATAACCCTTCTTTTGCTGGTTAGGTCTTAGGTTCAACCCTGGGAACTTGTGTTTTATTTTACACTGCACTGTGTTATTTTAATTGGGGGTTAATGCTGGTGGTTCTGGGATGTAGGGTCTCAATTTCTTAAAAGGCAATTTGTAAATTCAGAGACTTTAAATTTGTGATTCCTTGGTTCAGAGTATACACGCTACTCTCGATATTTCAGGGAAATATAGAGTTATTCATGGATAATTTATTTTATTTTATTTTTTGTATTTTAGGGAAAGGTCTATAGAGTGTTCAGGGTCTTACTACTAGATCAGACTTGTAGTGATCCTTCTGTTTACAGCCTCCCAAGAGCTGGGAATACAGACGCAGGCACACGCACGCCATCACACCCAGTCTCAATTGCCATCCCATTGCACCCTGGAGGTAGCGTTAGCAGGCAGGCCTGAACCCTGGGGCTATTTGGTCAGCCCTCAAGGAGAATTTAGGCAAGCAATTATTTTGATAGTTCAGGTGAAGTGTGCCTTATGACTTTTGTTATTATTCTTTATGTGTTTGTTTTTGAGACAGTGTCTCTCAATGTAGTTCAGACCAACCTTGAGCCACTATGTAGGCCAGGCTGGTCTCAACTTTTCAGTGGTCCTCTTGCCTTAACTTCCTGATTACTGGGATTATAGTCAGGTACCACCTCAACCAGCTAACTTTTGTTATTTTCTATGCAATAACTCCTCTAATATTATATGGAATAACTAATTTTTTTTTTTTATTATGGCCACTTTGGCCTGCCCTGGGGGTGGGGTTGGCGCAGCATGTGGTGCCAGGGATTGAATTGAAGTCCCTGTGGTTGCCTAAGCTTGCTTAAGCAGGTGCTTTAGACCACTGAGCCATCTCACCAGCCCAATAATTGTAATTTTAAAGCCATGAAGATTTCCCAATTTATGCACTCCAGCAGATGCCAAAATTAATTCAGAACCTATGTTTGTTTGTTTTTGTTTTTTGTCTTTTTGAAATAGTCTCACTATGCAGCCCAGACTGGTCTTAAACTCCCAATGCTCCTCCTGCCTCAGCCTCTTGAGTGCTAAGATTATAGGAATGTGTCACCACACCTATCCTCAGAACCTATGTTGTAGAGACAAGAAAATTTGATTTTGTCATATGGACTTCTATTTTGTTTGTTTCCTTCTTATTCTTACACCCTGATTCCTGATTTGTTTGTTTCTTTCTCTTCTCTTGAGATATTACTGAAATGTACATGATGTGGAGACCCTTTCTTTCCAGTTACATTTGTAAATTTTTTCCTCAGAAGAGCCTCAGCTCACTATTACCAGGGCTTGAGGCTTCCCACCCCTTTGGTTTCTTCAGTTTTAAGAAACCTGAACTCAAGTTGGGTCAGCGTACTGCTTTGCTGTACTGAGGTGCTGTGTACATTCTTCCCTATATTGCTGGGGATGAGGTAGCGACCTTGTGATTAACAGAAACAAAGGTGGCAGCAGCTGCGGTAGTAGAGACGTTTAGGGATTCTGGTGAGCCTTGTGCTCTTGTGATGGTGTGCCTTACCTCTCCTTTCTCTCTCTTTCAATTCCTTAGCAATAGCTCTTTCTGTAAGCAGCCACCCAGTGGTCCTATGTCTAGCAAAAAGTCTAGTCACTGCCATGAGCAGTGTGTAGATTGGAGGCCAGTGCTTGGCTGAGACATTGTATTGCTTCATTTCAATGCCATTGTTTGTATAAACCAGACCTTATTTATTTATTTATTTATTTACTTCTGTGGAGATACTCCAGTCACCACCTTTTTTTTTTTTTAAAT
>PVKN010043510.1:0-10227 GCA_004027915.1 Capromys pilorides
ATCACTAAATTTTAAGTTTCATTATGATGTGTCTTGGTGTCATTTCTTCATATTACTTATGCTTAGAGTTTTAACACTTTTTGGATATGTAACATTCATAAAACATGGAAAACATTTCATGTGGTTAAAACTAACTTTTAAAATATTTTTTCTGGTACTCGTCCTTACTCTCACCCCACACACATCAGGTACTCCAATTAAACATATTTTACTGTTTGAAAGTATCTGACAACTAAATGCTCTTTTGTCTATTTATCTGTTTATCGAGTTATTTATTTTTTATGGCTGACTCAGCCTGCCCTGGGGGTGGGACTGGCATAGCATGTGGTGCTGGGGACTGAACTGCCCTGCAATTGCATAAGCTTGCCTAAGCAGGTGCTTTAGACCGTTGAACCATCTCGCTGGCCCTTGTTCATTTATTTTTAAATTCTTTTTTTTTATAGTTCATTTCAAATAATTTGTATTGTCTTCATAGTTTTTTAATATTTTATTTTGCCATACCTGATCTGCTGTTATTTCTGACCAGTGATTTTTTAAATCTCTACAACATTGGCATTTTCACAGCTGGAAATTTGCTTGTGGTCTTTCTCATATCTTCTTTGTCTCTATCACCCTAAACTATTTAGATTTAGCTGTAATAATTGGTCCAATGTTTTTACCTGCTAATTCTAGCACTTGTATCTTGGTCAGTTCTGGATCATTTTCAATTATTTGACTTATCTCCCGATTGTGGGTTGTGTTTTCTTTCTTCCATGCCTGGTAATTACTTTCCTTCTCTTATTTTGGGTGCCAAATGTCTTGCATTTTACTTTGTTGAGTGTTGGATATTTCTGGGCTCCTATAAATACTTTTGGGCTTAGGTCTGGAATGCAGCTGAGTTATTTGGAAACAGTTTAATTCTTCCTGCTTACTTTCAAGATTTGTTAGGCAAGACTGGAACAGCTATCAATGTAGGGATAATTATTCCCCCTGCTGAAGCAAAAATCTGTCTAAACTACCCTTGATTCTTACATTTTGAGGTTTCTCATTTGGGGTGTTAAGAATGGGTACTATTCTTAGCCAAATGCGGTTGAGGGACATTGTTATCCTAGTAATTTTGGATGGTTCCCCTTATCCCCTGTCTTAGGTAGTCTTACACATAGACAGGAGTTTCTCTGAGGCATTTAAAACTCATACTGTTGGCACCCCCACCCCTCTGATGCTTTCTTGGTCTCTTTCTCTTTTCTGTCTGGTACTCTGTCTTATGAATTTTACCAGTCTAACCTTGTCAGGCTCTCAGCTTTCTTGCTCCAGTTCACATAGTCTACTGGGTTGCTCCCTGTATGAGAACCTGGGAACTTTTCAGGCACTCAGATGGCTTAATCATAAAGTTTACCTCTTCTCTTCTTTTTTTTTTTGCTACAAGAAAAAAAGACCATTCCTTTTGTCTTTTATGTACAGTATCTTGTAAACCATTGCTTTATACATTCTGTCCATTGTTGGTTATCTTAAGAGGAAGGTACACATGTTCCCTGTCACTCCGTTTCAGCAGAAGTGGAGGTCTCATATCTGCCCGCAGCCAGTGTGGGATGGGGCAGAAAACTCCAAGGAACAACAAGCTTGACAGCCTCTGCTCCAGGCTGAAGAATGGCCTCAAGAAGTGCCATCATTTTTCACGGTACAATAAGCAGTACAATGCAATCAAGTTTTTTCTTGATAATCCAAAATTAGATATATATGTCCTTTCTGCTGTCATGGCCCTTTGTCTAGCCCAAAGCATAGCCAGTCGTCATTATCATTCCCCTTATATCATTTCCCTTTAGTGTAAAAATTCCAGGAAACACTGCCTGTAGTGTTCACATGTCCCCTCCCTCCCTCACATAGTACTATTCAAGTTCACAACAGCTCTTTGAAGATGATAGGTATTGATTACAGTAAATGCTATTCTATTTTTCAGACTCAGCTATTGAGGACCCAACCCTAAGTGAGTCAGACATACAAGGAAATCTCTGATTGTGCTGGGGATCTCATAGATTATAATAGAGGAAGAAACCCAGTTGCTGAGGGGAGACCTAATATAGCCAAGCTGCAGCTTGCTACCTGCCAACTGCTGTTCCTGAAATCTTGCCCACACAAGTGCTGCTGCAAAGGCTGTCCTCATCCTCAAGGCAGTTTGTCTAACTGGCTCACTACTGTAGCTGTCAATTGTCCACCTGGAACTCTGGTTAGGTTTTTTTTTTTTTTTTCACCTCATAGTTAAAGGAGGGCATATCAAAAACAATGTCAGAATCTCTTTATTGTTTCCTAGTGCTAAATTGAGGGAACTCAACTGGAGAAGATTTCACTCCTTCAAGCTTCTAAATCAAATATAAAAGGTACACTAGACTTCCTTTTTATGAACGTGGAGACTGAGACCTTGGTGAAGTGTATGCTGAGGGCCTGCTCAGAGACACCTGTATGTTAAACAGAAATAAGTCCCTAGAACCTGGAGGATGAAAACATGAGTCGCTGGCTTCCTATAACACTAAAGGTAAAATAAGACCACGCGTAACCAAGCATTTCATGCAGTATCTCGTAGGAATCTGAAGAGCACTTACCAAATGCTGCCCCTTGATATGAGGGACACTGAATGACTGGGGCTCAGGGCTGCTGGAGCACCATTAAGTTTAGCCAAGTAGAATTCAACAATGCTTGGAATAACTGCCATTCAGAGAAGTTGGTTTATTGCTGCTTTCAAACCACCAGTGTTTGATATTCCATATGAATCTAGCTTTTTGTTGTTGTTGTTGTTGTTAAAGGTGTTTTAAAAAAGCTATTTGAAGAGAAATAGCTACAAGGTAAAATAATTTACAAAAGCCTATGTTCATAAAAAATATATCTACAAGTGCAAAAGAATATGGAAAGGACAGGAAGTTTGAATCAAAATACACAAAAACACAAGAGAAGGAAATATTTATTTATTTATTTATTTTTAGTACCGGGGATTGAACTCAGGACCTTGCACTTGCAAGGCAAGCTCTTATTCTACTGAGCTATTTCCCTGGCCCTGAGAAGGAAATCATTAGAAGGCGATTTTGCCTTTCGCGTATCTTCTGCCCGAGACTTGACAACCTCAGGTTACCTCTAATTATGTATCTAGAGAGTTTAGAGCTAGAATTGTCAAGGGTCTTAGCTCTTCTCTGGGTGGCTACATTGATGGAAGGAAGGGATGGAGGGAGGGAGGAAAGAAGGAAGGAAGGGAGGGAGGGAGGAAGGGAGGGAGGGAGAAAGAAAGGAAGGAAGAAATCCCTCCTTTTGGCTCCCACTCATCTCCCTTGTCTCCTAGCAAGCATTTCCTCATTCTTCACTGCCCCCCGACCCCCAGCTTCCTTAACTTACTGTTCCATTTGAATAATGATCTACTCATTCTTGCCTAAGGTTGCACAAGCAGTTTCCTTTGGCAGTCTTTCCCCAGATCTCAAGGTGGTGGATTCTTTCTTTTCCACCTTTCCTGAACCTTTCATCTAAGATGGCCCTTAATCACTGCCTCACACAATCCTCCTTATTTTCTTCTTGGTGTTATCACCACCTACTAACATCACATATTTCTTTTCATTCTGCTTTCCTGAAGTACAAGCTCTTTAATGATATTCGTACAGACCTTCTGCCCTTCTTTCTGAACACCTTCCATACAATGTGTTTAATCTTAGCCACAGCTATTGGAGATTAATTTATTATTAATACATTTACAGGTGATGAGACTGGGTCAGTCTCTACTGAGACTGAGGCAACAGAGTTGAAATAACTTGTGAGTAAATGATTAAGTAGGGTTTTTGACTCAAGAACTTCAGCTCTCACACACTTTTTATGTTACCTTGATGAGAAATTAGGGACTGTTATGACCCTTTGAGAAGTAGACACCAAGACAAAATTAGACATATGAGAAATTTATTTAGGAAAACACCAGTAAGGAAATTGGAAAGAAACCAGAGGAAGCTAGAAGAAGTTATACTATGATGTAGTACTAACCTTTGTGAGGGAAGAGTGAAAGGAAGATAGGAGGAAGGGAAGTAGAAGGGAAGTTAAGGAGATAGAGGGAAAGAGAAAAGAAGGAAAAAAATTGAAGACTGTAGAATTTAATATAGTTTTGTTTGAACTTGGTTTGGGGGTTTCTTTTGTTTGTTTCAGGAAAGCAAGAATTCTCTAAACCAAAGTTAACCATTAAAGAACCCCACATTTTCAAGGACTCTCTTTCCTATATCTACCATTTTCAATCATTAGCTGGAGCAGCCTTTGGGAAATGTGACCCGGACACGAATACTGATATGAAAATCTCTAAGCTGAGGCAACGGGCTAATTTCATTCTTTATAGTAGGGAATCTCAGAAAGGCATCTTCTTGGTGGCCACAAGGAAGGAGTCTTGTTCACTGTCTCAGTGTCTAGTGTGTGAGAAACACTTGGTAAACATTCGTCAGCTTAGCAGATTATCCCTTACCATATGCAAGGCACTCAGTAATTGCCAAGTATGAATAAATGAACATGCAAAATAAATGAGTGCCTCGGCCCTTTGCCTCAGTGCTGCTGCTCTAGTGAAACGTAGCAGGCAGGAGACTTGCAATAGGCTCACAGGATGCGAAATTCATCTGCCTCACGCTTCTCTCCTGACGATGCCTCACTGGAGAGGTCATTCACAAAGACAGGTGCATTGTTCAGGGGAAAAGAATGAGCCTCGGCTGCTATTTGACAGGTGCATTCACAGGTGCTTCCGACCTACACATTTCAGCCACTTAATCCACATGAAATAAGGACCATTTGCTCTCCTGAAGGCATTCCAAACTGGTAAAACATATTGCTTGGTATCACAGAAACTTCAGGCAGAGCCGGTAAAGCTTATGACTATCTTCTTCTTTTTTGGCTTACAGAAACAAAAATTGATTCCCTCACAGTGCTAGAGACTAGAAATCTGAAAGCAAGGTGTTGGTGGGGCTGAGCTCCCTCTGCAGAAAGAGTTATGCTTTCCATTCCCTAGCTTCTGGGAGTTGCTGCTGATCTTTCTCACACATTGACCTGCATCTGCATCGCTCCAACTATTTCCTCTGTGAGAACCGTGACAACCTCCCTATGTATCTATTGTCTCTATATTCAAAGTTCCTTCTCTTTAAAAATTTTTAGTTTTAATTGTGTTAAAATATGCATGGCATAAAATTTACCATTTCAACCATTTTTAAGTATACAGTGTAGAGGAACTCAAGATATTCACACTGTTGTGTAACACCACCACCACCCTTCTCCAACTTTTTTCATCTTGCAGAGCTGAAGCTCTGTACTTATTAAAAATAACTCCTTATTCTCTCCTGCCCATGCCCCAGGAAGCTACCATTCTACTCATTGACTTTATGAATTTGTCCAATTTAGGCATCTTATGTGAGTGGAATAATACAGTCTTTGCCTTCGTGATTGCTTTATTTCACTGAGCATAATGTCCTAGTGGTTAATCTATGTTATCAGAATTACCTGATTTCTTTGAAAAACAACACCTTGACAGAGTTGCAATAACAAAATACCATGAATAAGGAGACTCAAGCAGGCATTTATTTTCGCACAGTTCTGAAGATGGCAAGTTTAAAATCAGTGTCAGCATACCAATTTAGGTTCTACTAAGGTCTGTCTTCTGGCTTCCAGATGACCAGCTTCTGGTTGTATCCTTATATGTCATCTATCACTCTGTGTTGTCTGTGACTCAACTTCATCTATTGCTTTGTCTGTTTGTTTGCTTGTTTGTTTTTTTAAGGGAAAGGTCTACAATGCATTCAGGGTCTCACTCCTAGATTGGACTCATAGTGATCCGCCTGTTTACAACTTCCCAAAAGCTAGGATTACAGGCAAAAGCAAGCCACCATACCCAGTCTCAATTGCCATCTCAGCTCACCCCAGAGATGGGGCCAGCACAGCAGGCCTGGGGATCAAACCCCCAGACCCTGTGCCTACCTGCAGGGTCTTTAATCTGCTGAGCTATTTGGCCAGCCCTTAACTTCATCTATTTAAGAGCAGTGATCATACTGAATTACGGACTCATGTGTATGACTTGACTTTACATCATGAATTAGTCCATTTAAAGATTCTATCTCCAAACAGTTACATTTTGAAGTACACAACAACTTTTGGAGTATATAATTTAGCTTGTCACTATGGTACAATTATCAACATCATAAAGTTAACATCGATATGATTCTCTTATGTCTCCAGCAGCCCTTGTGTAAATTTTCCCAATTTTCCCGTGTCATTTTTTTGTGGTCCAGGATCTGACCCATGATCGCATGCTGCATTTAATAGCCTTGTCTCTTTAAGTCTTCTTTAATCTAGAACAGTTGTTAATCTTTTTTTGTTTTCTGTGATCTTAAAGCACTATTCAGCTATTTCACAGTGTGTCCCTCAATTTGCTTGCCAGTTTCTCACGATTAAGTTATACATTCTTTCAACAGTACACAGAAGTTATCTGTGGCCTGTTGAATTATAAATGTATAACTAGCTAACTATACTATGAATATAAGCAAGATAAAACATTCACGTCTTGTTCTCTCTCTGTATTCCTATGCTTTTGAAAACTCTTTTAAGTGTTGGTGCTTTTATTTACTTTTAAAATGGTTAAAATCTCTTGTAAAACACTCCCCTTAATTTTCAGAATTCAAATAAAATTTCATTAGATGTAGTAGATATTTAGACATCCCAGTTTTCTAATATGATGCTATTAATTAATTCACTATTTTTAAATGAAAATCAATGTGCACATGTAATATGTAAAAAGTAATATAAGTAGCAAAGTAGTACCCTGATTTTCATTAGAGAATTGGAAATCATATTTCTGCCACCAAAAATATAAGGGGAAAATTATAAAAATTAGAAATGTAAGATATCAAAAAAATTTGTAAGCAATAAAGACTAGATACACAAAAATTTTGGAGAAAATAATACTCCTTTCTATGTGAGTTGATACTGGCCAGTCACTTTTTTTTCTTATAGGCATTTTCCAAAACAAGAAAAGGACTAAGTATCAAGCTTGGCCTAGGCAGCAGATAGTTAGCAGGAAAAAAGTTAAACAAGGAAAGAATTTGTAACTGGGTTTGGAGAAAGGGAAGCTTGAAGGGCCAGCCAAATAGTTCAGCAGATTAAAGCACCTGCAAGCAGGAGCAGGGGCCAGGAGCTCGATCTCTGAGCCTGCTGTGCCGGCCCCGCCCCTAGGGCACGCTCAGACAGCAATTGAGACTGAACGTGGTTGCACCGGCCTGTAATCGCAACTCTTGGGAGGCTGTAAATAGAGTCTGACCTAGTAACGAGACCCTGTAGGCCCTATAGATCCTTCCTACAATACAAAGATAAAAAAAGAAAAGGAAAGTTAAAAGTTAACATTACAGGGGCTGGGGAGATAACTCAGTAGAATAAGTGCTTACCAGGCATGGGCCTGAGTTCAATTCCCAATTCCGCAAATAAATAAATAAATAAATAAATAAATAAATAAATAAATAGAAGGAAGCTTGAGACACTGGCCAAATTTCTCCACCAAAGTTTTGCTTGAATATAAGAAGAGTGTAGAACGTTGATAGGAAAAGCAGAAGGACATTTTCCAGTTCTGTGGTTCTAAAGAGGCAAAGTCTTACAAAATAAAAGGGGATACTATGAGCACAGACTGTTCTCTCAGTTTTCAGACCTTGAATGGAATAGGGCAAGAATACAAGAAGTTCCTGCAATGTTTTAGGCTGGACATAAATTCTTTCTAGACTATCACAAGCCAGGGAGGTCTAATTTGTGGCTATAGAAACAAACCAAAAATAAATGGAGTTATTCTTAAACTTTAAACTAGGCAATATCTAGCTCAGATTCTAACAAAATTGAGATTTTATATAGCCAGAGAAAATAAGAACAAATATGAAATTTATCATCTGATATCTCTATGGTCCACTCACAAACACCGTTCTATTTGGAGTCAAATTTGCTAAAAATGCAGTCAGATCTGATGTTTTGGGAAGGATGAGGCAGGATGATCATAAATTCAAGGCAGGACTATGTAACAAGGTCAGGTCAGCCTAGACTTTTTAGTGAGACTGTCTCAAAGAAAACAGAACAAAAATTCAAATAGACAAGAAATTGTGACCTATGGTCTATCAGGGCGAAAAGGAAAAGAAGAAGGGAAGAAATAATTTGAAAGAAGATTCACAGATGATCTAAATATGCATATTAACACAAAAGAACATTATAATAATAATAATTTATGCTAAACAGCATAGAGGTAAAAAAAAAAAGCCAAATAAAATCTATGAAACATATCATCAGAGAATTTGAATGCGTGAAATGTACCAGGTAGACAAGTTGTAACTAATAAATGCAAACAAGAAAAAGTTGAAATTAAAATGTTGTAGGATAATTTCAATAGCAGACTAGACAGGAGATAAAATTACTGAAGAGCAGAAGATATTCAAGTTGAAGTTGGAGCAGAGGAATTAAAGAAGTAAACATTTTTTTAAGAAGAAGGAGAAGGAGGAAGAGATTGGGGAGAAGAGAGGTACAGAATAGTTTGGATCAGTTTTCTCAAAATTTTAAACATAATTTCTTTCTTTCTTTATTTGATACAAGGTCTTGCTATGCAGTTTAGTATCACAGTGATCCTCCTGGCTCAGCCTCCCCAGCATTGGGATTACAGGCATGCACCACCACACCTAGTTTTGGTGGCCAGTACAGCACTCTTGAGGCTCTAGGGCTGACATGGCATGTGGTATTAGGGATGGAACTCAGGTCCTTGTGCTTCCCAGGCAGGCAATTACACTATTCACCTATGTTCCTAGCCCTGGACCAGTTTTTGCTTTTTTTTAAATGCTAGCATTATGTGGAAGTTCCAGAAGGAGAGAAGAGAGAAAAATTTAGAGCACAAGTGATACCTGAAGAGGAAATGGATGGGAAATATTAACAATATTAGACATCAGTGTTCAAAACATTTAGCACATCCCAAACAGGATAAATGCAAGCAAACCCAAAAACCATAATCTGCCAAAAAACATAAACAAAGATAGCAATGTTAAATATAGCTAAAGGGAGAGTAAGGGAAGAACAGGAGACTTCACTTCCAATGAAGACAAATAGCTGAATTTTCAGCTGAAACTATTGCAGTCAGAGACAACAGAATTGTATCTTTTTAAAGCTACTAATGTACCTGTATAATTACAGGTTTTTATCATGAATGTGTGTTGGCCTTTATCTAAGCTTTTCCTGCATCTTGGGCCAGTGAAAGAGCACAGCACACTAATATGCCTGCTTAGGCAAACTTAGGTAAGTACAGGGACTGAGGTTCAATCTCCAGCACCACATGCTGCACCAGCCCTGTCCCCAGGGTGGGCTAAGCCAGTCAGAGTACAGGCATAGTGTCACACACCTGTAATCCCAGCACTGGGGAGTCTGAAAGCAGGAGGATCCCCATGAGTCCAAGCTGCATAGTGAGACCCTGTAACAATCAAATGCATAAAAAAAGAGCATTCTGAAAAACAAGCTTTTTCTGCATCTATTAAGATGATCATGTGATTTTTTTAATTTTTGGCTTTGTTGATAGGGCATATTTCATTTATTGATTGACATATATTGAACCATCCTTGCATTCCTGGGATGAATCCCACTTGGTCATGGTGTCCCAGGTACTTGCTTCTCTGGCTGCCCTTCCTGTGGTGTAAGGATATGGGCCAGACACCTGGGCCTCTGGACGGAGGCTCCCATGATTGTGGAGGGGTGGTGGGCAGCTGTCTCCCCTCTCTCATGATTCACCAAGGCTTCCTTGATGGTGGAGAGATAGTGGGCAAGGCCTCTCTCCTCCCTCGCAGCTCAGTGTGGCTCACCAAGGCTCCCTAAATGATATCAGGGCCTGTAGCTGTATTTTTAAAGAAATATACTTCAAAGGTTTTGGGGTTAAAAGAGCATCATTCCTTCAATCAAAACTGAAGGATTCAGAAAAAAAATCAGGGGGAAGGAGAGAAAATGATAGAGCAAATTATGAAACGTTATTTAGGGAATCTAGGTAAAGCATTTTTGTATAATTCTTCCAGAGTGTACTTTTTTTCTTCTTAATATTTTTGTCTCTAAAATTCTTTCAACGTAAAAAGTTAATTGAAAAACTTTGAGTAACTTTTACCTCATGGTACATGGTAAAAATAAAACACAAAATCAGATTTTATTGGAAGAAAAACAATACTGAAGAAATGATGCAGAAAAATTGTTCAAGCTAAAGAAAAG
>PVKN010043511.1:0-10227 GCA_004027915.1 Capromys pilorides
ATAGTAAAACCACAAACAAAACCTCCATAAATATATTTTTAGTGTCAAAAACTGACAAAATATTTCTATTTACAGCATATTAAAAGTTCTCTATCTATCTATCTATCTATCTATCTGTCTATCTATCTATCTATCCCTGCCCTCATGATATATAGAAACACAATGAAAATAGTCAAAACTTTTGGTATAAAGACAATTCACAGAATGCATAATCTTGGTGCCAAATAAACTTATTCTTATCTGCAATACCACTCAGGAAAATACAAATGAAAGCAGAATTACAGAAAAAGCCTATAGTCATGAACTTGACAAAGTTGATAAGGTATGATAATGTATCTTGATAAAAGGATAGGGAGAAAGAGCTACCAGTTCTAGTACCCTCATTTAATGAAAGTCTGAAATTGTGCCTAATGCCCAGCATCTTCCTTTACTGATTGTATACTCTGGAGAGCTTTTCTAACAGGTTCAAAGCATGTAGAATGTTATTATTACATTGTTGTTTGCAAGGAAGAAATTTGAGCCAGTGTAGGTGTTCTTGCCTGGGTAAGAGGTTAAGTAAAATTTGAAAACACATACAAAGACAAGAAGACACTAATCACTAGAAATGGACTAGTTTTAAATATAGCACCACAGATGCCAAAGAACTAATGGTAATGAGAGTAATACAAACTTAGTGAGGCTTATAATACAAAAATGCATTTTCCATATAGAATGTACTCTAGTACGAAGAATTACATCCTGATTTTTTTCCTCATGCATCTAATCAAACTTCTATTTGGAGAGTGGACTTGATGAATAACTAGAATGCATGTATACATGAGACTGAAGTGAGAGTTGGAGACTGAGAATGTAATGAAAAGAACTAGGCAGCTTCTTCCAAATGATGAAAGCTCAAGGGTCTAAATTGAAAGGTGTAACCTATTCAACCCCATGCACCTGAGAGTTTTAAAACAAAAACTAAAAACAGCCAAGAGAACACATAATAGTATGCAAAGATTACATGTAAAATGATTAAGTTTGCTGTATAAGACAGGTACACAGAGGTATGTACATTAAAAACTGCCAACCAGTGTACTTATGAGTAGTAGAGATGGAAGGGTCCTCATTGCACAGCTCTGATTAATTTTGACACAACTGTTTTTTTTTTTTTGTACCAGGGATCAATTCAGGGCCTCATGCTGGTCAGACAGGCACTGCACTGCTGAGCTACATCCCCAGAAATATACAATACAATGTCAGGAAGAGAGAGAGGCTGTTAGCCCCTGCTCCTCCCTTTTGCCTCTTGTTCTTTGCTGTTTTTCCACCATCATAAACAGCTGCCCTTTGCCATGTACCAGCTGAGTATTTACTGAAACCTCCACTGATTGCGAGCTACATAAACTTTCCATCTTTAACTTTGGGTGCTGGATATTTTGTCCCAGAAACAAGAGAAATGTAACTGAGACATATTTTGGTGCCAAGAAGTGGGATAGTGGGGTTGTTGCTGTGTTGCTATACCTGAACATATGGTTTAAGGACTATGGGGAATAGTTTATGGGAAGAGATAGGAAAGATTTGGAGATGTTCCCTGAAAGAGAAGTGCTAGAACAACTTCAGCTGTTCTCTATGGGAGATTCTGGTCAGAGCTCAGAAGACCAGAATGCTGATAGAAATCCCGTGTGTAAAGCGCAGGCTAGGGAGGTTTTTTCTGTGGAGAAGAACATTATTGGTTGTTGGATTCCAGGAGATGTATGTTATGTCTTTGCAAAAAGTTTGTCTGCATTTCTCACATGTTCAGAGATTTTGCCTGCAACTGAAATTAAGTGTGGCAGAATGGGTAATGAAGCCATAAATGTCAAAGCAGTAGAATGTTGAAGCAGTAGCAAGACTTTTGTTGGGGACTTTGAGTCAGATTTACGTTGAGAATCAAGAGCTAAGAATCCAACAGGATAATTTAAAATATTGTGAGTTTGGCGAGAAAGAAAGTTCCAATAAAGCTGTAGGCTGCAAAGATAGAGCTGAGAAGATCTCCACTGCTGAGAAGGAAGAAGAAAACTGTTAAGATGGCCTGAGGGCATCACAAGAAGCAGCAAACCTCTACTCTTTGCAGCCTCAAAACTGAAGATGTGAAAGACTTTGCTTTGAGGAGAAAGCTGCAGAGTGTCATGTTCCAGAATGGCAGGATCATTGAAAATTCATTCCTCAGAGTCAGGTTCAGACCCTTACAGCCTAGAGAGAAAAGTAACTAAAATGAAGTGGCTTCTTTTCTTTATCTTGTGTTCTCAGAGTGTTTTCTTTGCCTTGCATGAAAAGGATGGATGTTACGACTGTTTTAATATTCACACTGCTGTTTTAAGTGTATTATGAATACTTCTTGAATGTTACTTATTTTAAATAAGTATGCATACAAACTAATATAGCCATAAAACTAAAGCACATTTTATTATCTGCTATTGGCCAGGATGTCATTCTTATAATTAATTATAATATATAATCTACAGGTGTTCCTTCGTGTAGCTAATGAGTACATATTTCCTATGCAGTTTTGACTGTTAGTAACATACTCCTGAGCAAATGCGTGGTCTCCCAGTGTCAGCACTTTGTACATACCTTTCTAGCTTGCTTTCACCTTCCACAATGTCAAATACAGAGTAGAACTAAGGTAAGAAATAGCAAACTTTCTAAAATGGAGATAGATTTTTTTCTAAATATCTGTTATGGTTTATGTCTAGTTGTCCCTCCAAAGCCTCATGCAGTCATGGGGTGGGGATGTCTAGAGTTTGAGACGTAACTCATGATCCACTGGGATTATGTGTTTTAGAACTGATGGGATTATGGGTCTGAGTCATTCTGGGATTATGGATGTGGCCTAAGGTGGATAGGCTAAGACAAAGAGCCTGCGTGTAATATAAAGAGAGACAGAGAGACAGACTGAAGCTGTTGCTCTCTGTTCCCCTGGTTGTTCGGTTACCTCTGTCACCATTTCGTTGCTGTCCTGCTGCCATGAACTGCTGGTCTCTCTGGCTTGGATCCAGCCGAGTATGGACTGAAACCTCCAGTAACTGTGAGCTAAATAAACCTTCCCTTCCTTCATTTTGAATGCCGGGCATTTGTCCAGCAATGAGTAAAAAGTAACTAAGACAGAATTTGGTACCAGAGAAGTAGGGTCATTGCTGTGACTAAACTGACCATGTGGATTACAAGCTTTTGGAAATGGCTTATGGGAAGAGATAGGAAAGATTAGGAGAGGTCTTCTACTTGTGAAGAGCTGGAAAATCTTCTGTTTTTCTGTAGGGGAGATTCTGGACAGAACTCAGACCAGAAGACTGATGGAAGGCCTGCCTGTAAAGACCAGGTTGGGGAAGTTTATGCTGGGAAAAAGGACAGCATTGGTCATTGGACTCCAGGTGATTTGTGCTAAGGCTTGGCTGAAAGTCTGTTGGAATTTTGCTTGTGCCCAGAGACTTTGCCTAAGACTGAGATTAAGCACGGTGGACTGATTAATCTTTCAAGAGATTTTTCAGAGCAGCAAACTACTGGGGCCGTGGCATGGTTGTTATAGGTGGCTTTTAGCCAGATTTTTGTTGAAAATCAAGAGCAAAGAGCCAAGTAGGATGATTTAAAATACTGTGAATTTGGCCAGGAAGGAAGCACCAGAAGAGCTGTGGACTGCAAAGATGAAGCTGAAAGGATCTCCATTGCTGAGACGGAACCAGAGAATCAAAAGGATGACATGAGGGCATCACAAGAGGCAGCAGCTCTCTGCCCTTGGCAGCCTCAGTATTGCAAAGGAGAGAGGCTTTGCCTTGAGAAAAAAGCTGCAGAGACCCAAGTACCAGAATGGCGGCAGCAGCCAAACCAGGTTTTAAAATGTGCTGGCATGGAGAATTTCTTCCTCAGAATCAAGGTCAGAGTGTTCATCAATCCAGGCACTCCATCCCTACAACCAAGAGAGAAGGAAGCCTGGCTACTGCTCCAGCTGGCAGCAGACCTTGGCATCATCCATGTGACATTGGTTTTAGGCACATTCAGAATGCAAGATTTGTTAGGTTAAGAAGGCTTCCACCTCGATTTCAGAAGAAGGACTGGGAGTCCAAGCAGTGTGTCCCTGAGAGGGCAGTGTGTGAAGCAGAGAGTGAGAAGCCTATTCAGTGGAAATCCCAGAAGTTTGGAAAAGCCAGAAATGTGGATTGTCTAAGGGAAACTTCAAAGAGGGAGCAAATTTAGCCTAAGAGAGAAGCTATGGAAACTACCATCAAGAGTGCTATAGGGGCAGAGACGTACAAGGCCTTTGGAGCTCACAACTCAGTGAAGACTGCTTCAGATATTCCAGTTTTAACTCTGGGATTTAATGTTTACTCAGCTGGAGTTTGGACATGTGTTGGTCCCAGTGTTTTGTATTACTCTGTTGTTTGCAACTTTTGTAATGGTAATGTTTATCTTGTACCTTTGAATGTTGGATCTGTTTAACTTTTCTTTTGTACAGGAGCTCACAGTGAAGAGTTTGCCTTGAATCTTGGAGGAGACTTGTGACTTGGACTTTTCAGCAATGCTGAAACTGTTGGGGCTTTAGCAACTCTTCCAGATGAACTAAAATGTCTTTTACACAAGGGGAGGTGCATGAGATTTTGGGGGTCCAGGGGTAGAATGTTATGGTTTATGTCTAGTTGTCCCCCTAAAGCCTCATGCAATCATGGGGCAGGGACTTCTAGAGTTTGAAACTTGACTCATGATCCACTGGGATTATGTGCTTTAGTACTGATGGGATTATGGGTCTGAGTTCTAGGATTATGGGTGTGGCCTAAGGTGGATAGACTAAAGCAGAGAGCCTGAATGTAATATAGAGCCAGAGAGACAGACTGAGGCTGTTGCTCTCTGTTCCCCTGATTGTTTGGTTGCCTCTGTCACCATTTCATTGTTGTCCACCACCATGAACTTCTGGCCTCTGCATTGTGCCTCTCTGGCTTGGATCCAGCAGAGTATGGACTGAAACCTCCAGTAACTCTGAGCTAAATAAACCTTTCCTTCCTTCATTTTGAGTGTAAGGTATTTGTCCCAGCAATGAGTAAAAAGTAACTAAGACAATGTCCAATATATGTAACTAATATCTTGAACTCTGCTATCAACTTTTCTTTTATCTGCAGTGATGGGTTGTTAACTAAGAAGTTCTTACACCTTTATAAATTTTTGTCATCTACTCCATCTTTGCAATTTAATTTTTCTTTCACTTTGTCATATAATATTTTCTTGGAGCTA
This sequence comes from Capromys pilorides, assembly GCA_004027915.1. NCBI lineage: Eukaryota > Metazoa > Chordata > Mammalia > Rodentia > Capromyidae > Capromys > Capromys pilorides. Next base: position 5,236 of record PVKN010043511.1, read on the forward strand.
AAAGTTCAGTTCAAGTAATCTACCATTCAAAACATTTTTATCTTAATATATTGTACTGAGATACTTTATTTTGTAAATGAGTCTATTTATCATCTGATCTGTTAATTTCAAAATCAAGCTATTTTACTCAACCTCTCTCATTCTTTTTAGAAGACTTAAGGGTCAGCCAAATAGCTCAGTGGGTTCAAGCACTTAGAAGTAGGTGGAGGGACCAGGAATTCAATTTCCAGGCTGCCGTGCCAGGGTGCACTGAGACTGCAATTGAGACTGGGTGTGGTGATGCACACCTGTACTCCCAGCTCTTGGGGCACTATAAACAATAGAATCACTATGAGTCTGATATAGTAGTGAGACCCTGAACACCCACTAGACCCTTCCCTAAAACAATGCAAAAAAATAAAAGATATCAAGTCCTGGGAGACAGGAAGCATTTCACTTACATATCCTGTGACACAGCAGACAATGTTTTATATATTTTTGAAAACTATTATTATATTAAAATAATATCTAACATAGTAGTAACAGAGGCAGCCATTTGTAGCCTGGTACAGCAGCATTTTCTTTCCTAAATAATGGCAGTGACACAGTTCAAGGGCATGGGAAGCTAGTATATTTGTACAGTGGTGAATTGAACTTTTCTTACCTTAGCTTCTTTCCTCCATCTGCAATTTTAGCTTTTTGAAGATAACCCTCTTTTTCAACCATCTGCAAGAAGAACGCATATGTTAGAACTGTGACAGACTCCCATGCATCTTTAGTTTTAGTGAACCTGGGCTTTCCGATGGTCATTGCAGTGACCAAGAACTTTATTAATAATGCACACATAGAGCGTATGAGAAGTGTTGACAAGGTCGTAGTCACAAAAAGACTGATCAAGAAGAAAAATGAAAATGATTTTGTAGGTAGTGATTTGCTTTTGCTCGTCTTTTTTTTCTCTGCAATGAGGTCACATATTTAATAAATAGATTTAATAATGAGAATTACAAAAGTACATTTCATGCTTTCCTAAAGTTTTCTGACCTTTCTTGCAAGAGTTCTGCATGTACCTGCTGATCCTGGGCAGAAGGAACAATTAAGTAAAATCAGGTAGTTAAGCCAACTGAAGCAGGCATGGATGCTTAAAATGGGCATTTGATTGCACTGCACCAGGAAAACCTGCAATAACGCTGTCTCACTGTCTTCTTCCACGTGTATGACTGCCTTTCTCTCACTACTCTGCCTGTTTCTTTCACTATTAATAGAGCTGCATTTTTTTTTTAAGGAAATTTGACAATTTAACTCTACAGACGTGTTTGTGAAGCTTTCTGAAGGGACTCAGCTTCTTAAGGCCATGATTACACCTTTTCCTGTTAGACTTCTATCCCAAATGCTTAGCCTTCATTCTAGTTTTTTTTATCTATAGGAAATTGCTCATATGCTTTCCCTTATACTGCATGTCAAAGTTCAATGTATTTTATATGTGAATTTATATGTAGTACCTAATTAATTATTCTGAATATTTAATCTCAGGATCCAAAGAAATCATGATATGCAAATTGCAGTTGGGCATATTAGTCATTTTAGGGCTCAGATGATCTCATTGTTATTGGATTTACAAAATTATTATAACTTTAGATCTAAGTTTAAGATTCTACACTCTAAATTCCAGTATTTTTAAAGTAATAAAGCATATTTTTTTGTTGTTGTTGTTGGACAGATAGCTGAGCAGACTAAAGCACATACTTAGGCAGATTGCAGCAGCTGGGTTTGATCCCTGCTGTGTCATGCCAGGCCTGGTTCCGATGCACACTGACATGGCAACTGAGACTGGGAGTGGTGGCATATGCCTATAATTGTAGTGCTTGAGAGGTTGAAAACAGGAGAATCACTATGAGTCCAATCTGTGTAGTGCAATCCTATAAGTCCCTGTACTAAATACGTTGAAAAAAAAGTAGCTACTTTTAAGAAATGTCAATTAGTTCTTAAATCTAGTGTCAGGAACTATTTGTCCAGTGGCCCTCAGAGACATGCATCATTAACATTATGTGGCAGGAGAGATCAGCATTTTGTCCAGATTGGATGCCAGCCAGTTTGCCTGTAGGGAGGAAGTGCTCAGCAGACGCATCTGTGTTGAGATACAGATGAGAAGAATGAAAGGCAGTGGGATGCCCGGATAGCACCTGTTTTTCCCCCTACATTGGAAGTAGTCGACAAGGCTGGGGAGCAGAAGATCACCTTTGCTCGATGGTAACAAATGTGGCAGAAGAACAAGCCCCTGCCCTCAAAGGCACATACTACTTATATTTTATATGAAGGCTCCATGTGGTTATTAAATATATTTGATCCTCAGATATAATTTCAAATACTAGGTTTTCATTTAAACCAGTCTATCAAAAGAATTTTATTAAAAATGTACATTCACATGGTTCGATCCTGGGCACCACATGCTGCTCCAGCCCCACCCCAGGACAGGCTGAACCAGCCATAATATATATATATATATATATATATATATATATATATATATATATTGCACATTGATAAATGGAAATGAACTGAATTACAGACTGACTGAATTTTGCTGAGAGTTTGGCTCTTGGTATCAGCACGACACAACCTCTGTGCCTCATAATATCTGTTCTGCTAATGTATTTATACTCTTCTCTTGTGTTCTGTTTGGATTTTGTATTCGTCCACAACTATGTAGATCTCGATTTGATGTAGAAGGTATGTGATTTAAATAGTGTCCAAATGCCCTTCGTTATGTTCTGTTATACGTAGACAGACCCAAGAAACCATCGTCTTTGTAAAGATGGACAATATTAACATTCATGTGTTCCGCTACCTGCAGAGACATTTTTATAAGTCTTTCCATTCTGTATTTTTAATTCATTCTTTTATTTTCCTTGAGGCTCCCTGCAAATACTTCTTTCTCAGTATACAGTTATTTCTATATTGCTTCTGCCTTTCCTCCTGTATTTGGTCTTTTAAACATGTATGTGTTTTTAGTGAATTCATGCTTTTCAGAAGAGAATAAAAACTTTAAGAAAAATGGTGCCTTATAAATCTAATTTACCTATACATCATATAATGTACTAGTAGTTTTTTCTTAAATAATGCATAATGTTAGCACTACATTACATACAGATCAGCAAATGCAATATTTTTAGAGATATAAAATTTGATATTTGCACCTCATTAAAATTCATGATTCTCTGTATTAGCATATTTTTAAGAAGTGGTACCCAGGCCTGGCCAAATAGCTCAATGGATTAAAGTACCTGCAAGCAGGTGCAAAGGTTGGGGGTTCTATCCCCTGCCCTGCTCTGCCGGCCCCACCCACGGAATGTGCTGAGACAGCAATTGAGACTGAGTGTGGTGGGCTGAGCCTGTAATCCAAGCTCTTGGGAGGCTGTAAATAGGAGGATCACTAGGAGTCTGATCTTGGTAGTGAGACCCTGAACACCCTGTAGAACCTTCCCTAAAAAATACAAAAAAAAAAAAAAAAGAAGTGGCACTCACACAACCCAAGTTGAGTACACTGATCACATGAAAAGAGGAGCAGCCTGAGGGAGAAGACCTTCGGTTCCCCTGCATGCACGCAGAAAGGGCTCAGAGTTTAGGGCAGAGGAGTGATGTAGCAGAGAACAAGTAAGGAAAGCAGCAAGAAGACAAAGAACATCACAATGAAAGGAAACAGGCTTTCAGGAAGACTTCAGTTTCAGGGCACAGAATCACCACATTGACCTGGGCATGCAGTCTCTAGGCCTTTGTGCTTGTTTTCTTCCCGGCGCATCAGACTCAAAACCCCTTAAAAATACTAGCCTTTTAATTAGCTCAGCAGACAAAGTAAAGGTTAGCAGTCTGGGCTTAAGATAGAGAAACTGATGAAAAGTTCTCAACAGTGTTTTCAGGCACAGCATCTGAGATCATCTATCTTACAAAACTAATAAATAAAAACAAAATAATGCAACAGACTTCCGCTTTTTTCCTGTGAAATGAGACTTTACCTTTCTAATTGTGTGCAGTCACTTTTTCCTGTAAACCAAGCTCAAAATTTTATAGATCCGCAATTTTCCAGATTTCCATCTTCAAAACACATAAATACTCACAGAATTATTCTATTTCTTTGAGTGTGTCATTTTACAGTTCTACCTAATACATCCCTCTATGTCTCTTTTTAAAAGAGAAAAAAAGGAGGGAAGAAGAAAAACAAAGAAGAATGTTTCTATGTCATCCATGAGCTAAACACAGAAAAATGTAACTAAAAATTCTAAATATAAAATTCTTTTTTTAAAAAAATATATTTGTTACAGTGTCTCACTACACATCTCCGACTCATAGTGACCCTCCTGTTTTCAGCCTCTCCAGAGCTGGGATTACAGGAATGCACCGTCCTGCCTACTCAATCACTGGCTCAGAGCACCTGAGGGGTGGGGCCAGGGTGCAAGTGGTTGTGGGGATTGAACCCCGTTCCCTGCACTTTCCTAAGCAGGGGCTTCTTCTCCTGAGCTATCTTGCAGGCCCTTAAAAATAAATTCTTGATAAGCTGTTCTAGATTTCAGGTCTTGGAGTTAGGCACCGTTTTCTGATTGCAGTTTAATTATCTTCTTTAGTACTGTACATTTGTTGAGCAATTTTTCATGAGTATTCTTTTTTTTTTTTGTTTGTTTGTTTTCACTCAAAAATAATACCTGCCTTGGGGAATCTGTTGAATTTCAACTACTTTCAGAATGTTGGGTTTGGCCAAACACATACTGTTTCCCCAAGGGTTGCTCCCATCATGTAAAGCCCTAGTATATATAAAAGGAAATTTGTTTTACGTCTCTGATACTTCACCCTTATACCATCAGAATATCATCTTGCTCTTGCTACTAATTGTTTTTGAAGAATTTCCATAGGTTTTCCTTCCTGACACTTTCATCTTACAGCTTGTGTATTCCTTTTATTCTCCACCAAACTTGGACCATTTTTGAAATGGGCTGAGCAGAACATCTCTGCATCTGAAGATCT
>PVKN010043512.1:0-10225 GCA_004027915.1 Capromys pilorides
TTTACCACCAAATAGCTAGGCTTCATTTCAAAGGAAAGTGAGCATGACATCAGTACAGAACTGACATGACATTTCTACAGTGTCAAGTCTGTTCATCCAGATTAAGATTTCTGAAGTCAGAGAAATCATCATAGAATTAATTTTATTCTAAAATTAATTTAGAGGCCTACAGCTGCTTTGAGCTTGACCTTGCCTAAAACTCTATTGATCATCTTTTTTCCATAGGCTCCGACTTTTGTTGAAGGGCCCTTCAAGTTTGGGATCTTCTCGAATCAACATTAATTTTAATACCCTGGTTAGTAGTCTTTGCAACGTTTATTTTCTTTTCTTCTTTCAAAGTGCTGTCTCCCTATTTAAAAGTCATACATTTCATTTTCAAAAGACAAAAGGAGGATTACCAGTGTGAGTTTTCGTTAGTGCACCAGGTTCCTTTCTGCATGTTAATGGAATCCTTTCCCTCCTCTCAGGTGTTCTGTGTCTGGCTCAAGTCTGAGCATTATGTGAGTTTCTGCAGTCCTATATATTGATGGTGTCATGAGAATACTTTACTTTGCCCTGAAATAGTTCTGCTTATACAGGTTATAAATTTTAATAAATTTTAATAGGCTTCATGTCTTTGTTACATCTAGAAGCTTCATAAGTACCCAAGGTCAAAGGTTTACACAAGCGACAGTTTCAACCATTCCTTAGATTCTGAAGCCCATTAGAATCATTGTTCTCATGGTATTCTTCTTCCCTAGCTTCTTCAAAGATGCTCTATGTAAGCAGTCAACGTAATAGTATTATTTAGTCTTCCCAATATCACAATTACTGTGCAAACATTTCTTAAATCCCTAATGTCTCAGAAGAAAACTGGCCTAAACAATTGGATCAATATTACATATAACTGAAGTTGACTCTTCAGTTTCAGTACTATTTATATTATAAGAAAGAAAAATGTCTCTAATTACATCAAAGCATGGAGCAACATGAAGAAAACATTAGTGAAATTAGTGTCATTCATCTTCATCTTTCTATTTATCATGCCATTTCTCTTTCTTTCCTATTTTCTTTCTTTCTTTCTTTCTTTCTTTCTTTCTTTCTTTCTTTCTTTCTTTCTTTCTTTCTTTTTCTTTTTTTGTATCTTAGGGGTCTACAGGGTTTTCAGGGTTTCACTAATAGATTGGACTCACAGTGATTTAACTATTTACAGCCTCCCAAGAGCTGGGATTACAGGAGTGCGCCACTGCACCCAGTCTCAATTTCTGGCTCACCGTACCTGAGGGGGGCAGGTAGGATCTGCAAGGCAAGCCTGGGGATTGACTCCCCGACCCCTGATCTTGCTTGCAGGCACTTTAATCCACTGAGCTATTTGACTGGCCCTATCATACCATTTCTGATAGCAAATTGTATATTGTAAAGCTTCTGTGTTGGAACCAATGTAATAAGAAAAATAAAGACATATTTATATAATTCTGTAAGATTTTCATTAAGTAAACTTAAAGGATAAAAAGAAGAGGAGAATCACTGATGGGCACAATTATGCCACAGACCCTGAGGATTCACTCACTGTTCAGGTCAAGAGGCTGGAATCTTTAAGACAAGAAGAATTAAAGAAGCTGCCCGAGCCCAGGACTGAAGAACTGACCCGACCATGGAGGAACGATGGTGTGAGTCTGTGTTAGAGGCTGGAGAGACTGGAGTCATGCTTCCACAAGAGATTTTAGCAGCAGACTATTCGCCCAGAGTATGGCTTTCGAGAAACATCAACTTTTTAAATTTTTGTTCCACTAAACCTTTTATTCTATGGAATGGTGCCACCACAATCCGAATGGTTTGAGTTCTATCCTTAGTTCTCTGGCCTGCATCTGATGCACTCTACAAACACACACCAGTTGTGCTTTACTAGTGTGCCTGATTAGCTAATTTCTTTTTTTACGAAGTTGGAATGTAAGAAGACTGATAATAATAGCTATTGAATCAAAACTGAATTGCAATTTTTTTAACTTGGATACAGGATATTGTTGCAGAAAAGTACTAGACCTCCAATTTTGTAGAACATAAAATGAAGGAAAGAGAAATAAGAAAACTATATAACTTGGTGTTCAAATAAGATCAGATATTTTGTGGAGTAATTTTGTTAATTAAAAATGTCTCTCCAACACCCAAATTGCATGCAACATTCAACAGACAGAAAACAGGAAGGATATTTCCTTCATGTTCATGCTCAGTTCATGACTGAAACTCTTACTTAACAACCTGTTTAAAAATTAATAGCAAGCAAATTAATTTCATATGAATTTCACAATGAAATGGAAAGACCTGCATATTTTAATGCTTATGTTTAAGGAAGGGTGCAGAATAGTGTGCATGCACGCCCACAAAACTGGGGTCTGGAGTAATACAAATCAAATGGTATGAAAGTTACTAAGGTCTATTCCCATTCCCCTCTCCTCCTCCTGCTCTTCTTGTCCTAAAAATCTTTCACCTCCTCATTTTCACCTTCTTCCTCTTCTTCCTGTTCCTCTGCTCCATCTACTTCTGCTTGTTCTGTGTTCTCCCAGTACTGCTGGCTGGTCAAATGGGCATAACACTGAGCTTCTTACTTGCCATGTATTGTTATGCTGTGTTGGTTGAAGAAACAAAATTGCTTAAGCTATGCTTGAGCTTGTGAGGCTAATTCCTCAGCCTCTCCCAGGAGCGCTCAACCACAGCGATTTTTCACATTCTGCTTGGTATCTGTGTGTTTGAGGTCAAGTATGCTCATTTCCATTTGGTCTCAAGAAGGAATTTCCATAACCCTTTCCTTTTAATAGATTAATTCTCTTTTTTCCAGTATCTACTGTACCCTTCAGATTCCATTTTTCTCTTTCAAGTTCTTACACTAAGGAGAAATATGATGTTTGCTAGTGCAAGTCTTATTTATTTCCCTCGAGTATATTCTCTAGTTGCATCCATTTACGACAAGAGACTCAAATTTATCCTGTTTTATAGCTGAATAACACTCCATTGTGTACAAATACCACATCATCTTTATCCATTCTTCAGATGAACATCTAGGTTGTTTCCAGGATTTACCTATGACAAATTGCGCTGCTATAAACATGGGTGTAGATATATTGTTGTGATGTGATGATTTCAGTTCTTCTTCTTTTGTATTCAATACAGGGTCTCACTGTGTAGCTCAGTAGTGATCTTCCTGTTTGTGCTGGGATTATACTGGCTCAGTGGGCCCCGAAGTCGAGGCCAGCGAGGCATGTGGAACTTTCAGTTTTTCTGGAAAGATACCATGGAGGGGACTAGCTGAGAAGGACAAGAGAGGGAGTAGGGGGAATAAATTTATCTGTGTATGTAAACAGGATGTACTGTACTGTGAATTTCTTCTGGTCTATGGAAGGAAGCAGTTAATGCTTTAAGTGTTGTGTCTCTTTTTTCAATTGCTTATACTTTTTCTCTTCTTAATTCCTTATACATTTCTTTTTTTTTATTTCTTCTTCCAAATTTACATGACTATATCTGGCAATATAAATAACTGAATGAAAGATACCACTATGTATTACAAAAATACCATGAAATTCATATTACTTTGCTAAGTGCAATTCTGCATCACTTATAATTTTTTCTGTTTTAATTTTAATTTGTAATATCTTTAAAAAGCAAAAATAAATGCATAAATAAAGGAAGGAATCTTTGGTATTGAGTATCTCATGACCAACTCTAGAGGGATATAAATAATTCTTCATGTCCTACTTCAGGGAAAAATTGTGAAAGAATATCACAGATAACTTTTTGTAGAATATTTTCAATGTAAATATATTGTAACATAGGGTAGTATTTCTTATACTTATTCTGGAGCGTTGATATTTAATACACACTTAGCAGGTGATTTTGCTTTTGTAATGTATTTTTTGAACATTGGGAGTCTATTTTAGTATTAACATTGGAGTTTGAGTTACCACTGTCATCTAGCAAGTGAAGACCAAATACGCTACTAAATATACTACTCATGCAGTGTAGCCTTAAAATGGAATAGCGTATCATTGAAATGAAGAATACTTCTACTATAAAATGCTTATCTAAAAGCTACATGAAACTGCCTAAGAAATGTTGATATTAAAAACCACATTGGCAAGCATTTATTAAATTTAAACTTCATTAATGAAGGTCAAAGCTTTATAAGAGAGTGCTTTCTGAAGGTGTATGTAAAACATAATGTAGAAAAATCTGGGGCTGAGCAGATAGCACAGTGGAATCAATGCTTCTTGCCAAGTGCAGGGTCCTGAGTTTGATTTCTGGTAGAGCAAAAAGTAGAAAGAAGGAGAGAAAGAGAGAAAGAGAAAGAGAAAGAAAGAAAGAGAGAAAGAAAGAGAGAGAGAGAAAGAAAGAAAGAAAGAAAGAAAGAAAGAAAGAAAGAAAGAAAGAAGAAAAGATCTGTCAATATTAAAACAGTATTACAAAAGATAGAGAAAGTGAGAGAAACTTCAGTATAGAATGAAAGGGGTAGCAGACTGCACTGTCACCCAGACTCCTGTATTGGAGTAGGGGATTCATTTTATATAGAGAGAGGGTATAAGATTCCAGAGACCCACAGGAAGAAATGAACTAGTGAATGGGAGTAGTAGATGCTGTGAGCTACAGCAGCTGCTGAGTGACCCTGATGCAAGTATCTGTCCTGTACCTAAAGGAGTATTTGTCCAGATGTCATCTTAGGAAAGGGGCATCTAAATAAGACTTGAAGTATCAGTGGAATGGCTTTATCTCAGGGTTGATGGTGACTGGGAGAGGAGCGACCTCTTTAGTCAGCTTTTCTTCATGCCCAAGGGATTCCATCATAGTCTATTACATGAAATGGAATATGACACAACATTGAGAATTATGCCTTCAAGGAAAAAATTATTTTTCTAATTCAGTACAGGGTCTATAGGGTCCCTCTACATAGATCAGCCTTCTAGTGATTCTCTGTTTTTGATCTTTCCAAGTGCTAGGATTACAGGCATGTTCCACCATGCCCAGTCTCAATCGCAGTCTCAGCATGTCCTGGGGATGGGGCCAGCACAGCACACCAGGGATCTAACCCCAGCCACTGTGCTCTTTCCAAGTAGGCACTTTAATCCACTGAGCTATCTGGCCGGCCCTAAGGAAAACTTCTTGGCAGAATATCTTTTACTTTGAAAGAAAACAGCTGAATTTGGAGTTGCCAATTTGGTTTTGTCACAGCATCTCATTTATTTGTCCTATAAAAAAACAATAGAAGTGCACAAGAGAAGTTCTTTAGGTGCCTTGAATATACAGTAGTTATTTTTTTCTTTCATTTTTTTTCATTTTACAGAATTGAAAAATGATAACTTATACTCAGAAAGGTGAATTTACAAATTAAACACTTTTAATATTCTTGAAATATGAGTTTTATTGTTATTTATTTCTAAATTTTTAATATTTTAGTTGCCAAAAGATGAATGATTGGAAAAGGGGGAAAAGCAAACTGAATGATTACAAAGGAATCCTAATGATAACTTAAATCATAGTTATAAAGAAGAGGGATTTTCTCTAAATACTGCTGCCATTTTTAACCTAATGTGAATAGGAAATATCCACATAGAGGAATGGTGTGCCACAAAGCTGTGGTGAGCAATCACCAAGTCTTTTGCTTTTGGTTTTGTTGCATTTATTTATTATTTTTGGTATATTTATGTGTTTTATTTTTTTCCTTTTGTATTTTGGGGAAAGGTCTACAGGGTGTTCAGCATCTCACTACTAGATCAGCCTCATAATGATTCACCTGTTTGCAGCTTCCCAGGAGATGGGATTACAGATGTGCACCACCATGCCCAGTCTCAATTGCCCTCTCAGGGAACCCGGGGGTGGGGTTGGCATGGCAGGCCCGGGGATCAAACCACCAGCCCCTGCACCTGCTTGCAAGTACTTTAATCTGCTGAGCTATTTGGCATGCCCTGGCATATTTGTTATTCTTATATACAGGTATAATTTTGTGTGTGTGTGTTACATCTTTAATAACACTAATCTAATGACTGGCACAACACGTGGGACTTGAATGACACAGGCAATAAAAGATGCATATGTTCTTTCTCTTGTTTTCATGAAAGGTTATTACTTTCCTCCAGGAACTTCCTTGACTACTGCAAAGGGTATTCTATCTCATATCTGAATTGCCATGCACTCACCGTTAGGGAGAATTATATTTTATCTTTCACTGATTTATTTGTGTGTGACCCTGCAAGGAGATGTACACGGGCATAAAAATTCCATCCTGAACAGACAGCTCAAAAGGCTTCCGGAGAGCTCTCAGTACTTCCTATGCAGAGGACACTCTTCAGGCCATTTGCATGAGCTTATTCTTTCATTTTCACAATAAGCAAAAGAGTATGACTTGTCTCAGACACACTTCAGAAGAAGTATGAACACAAATGTATGGTCACTGATAAAGGTCACCCACCTGCTAAGGAGTAGAGCTCTGCTTCCATGACCCAATCCCAATCATAAGTTGGAAAAAGTCTCCTTAATGGTGGGAGGTGCTTAATCCATGTGTCTCTGCTGCCTGAAATGGGGGCACAAATAACTTTTGGGTCCTGGAATCATCTTAGACTATCAATGAAGAGCAGTCATAGAATTTTTTAACAGATAGAAGATTTTGAGCAAGCAGGCCTACTGCAAATGTAACCAGGCTAATGAAATTCTAGCAACTCTTTGAAATATTCAAGGAAAGGTGAACAAGTAGGTAGTGGACAATTCAGGGTGCCAGGTTTGTCTGATGCACATGTGTGCACTAATCCAAACAATGTCCTTCTCTCTGGAGTTTCTTATGTGTCATTTGAGAAATCAATACTCTAATATTGGGCTGGCCAAATAGCTCAGCAGGTTAAAGCACCTGCAAGCAGGCACAGGGGAAGAGGTTCAATCCCCAGGCTTGCCATGCCAGCACTGCCCCCAGAGTGTCCTGAGATGAGAATTGAGACTGGGTGTGGTAGCACAGGCCTGTAATCCCGGTTCTTGGGAGGCTGTAAGCAGGAGACCACTATAAGGCCGATATAGTAGTGAGACCCTGAGTTTCTTGTAGACCCATCCCTAAAAAATAGTAAATAAATAAATAAATAAATAAATAAATAAATAAATATCTTTAATATTTAGTAAACTTTCCCTGATTTGCTCATTTTCCCCATAGTTATTACCAAGGCGTCATCATTACAGGCCACTCCTAGCGAACAGTGAAAAAAATGAGTGGGTCTTGCATGAACGTGTTGTAAACTTGTGGACCAACCTGCTTTTGTATTTACCCCTGGCCTTCTGCTACCACAGAGACTCACCTAGTGAAACTCGGCCCTTGGAAAACTGTCCAGGACCCCAGGGACAGTGCTGAAGTGGGCCCTCCACACAGAACACCTTGAAGTTTTCTTACTGATCCAGCTGGTGCAGACCCAGGGCCAGGCCATAGCACAAAGTGGAAAAGGAGGTCCGAGTTGATCCTGCAGAAGCATCACTGAGGAGTGGTGGCTTCTTCACCTTTGCCTTCAGTTCATACTGTGCTTGGGCTGCTGTGCTTTATTGATTATGACCCATTAGTGGCCACGAGTATTTGCCAAGCCCATGACCTTCAGTTTTAGAGTTGGACCCTCCAGAAATGTGAGAAAATTTATGTAAGTATGCGCTTACATAAAATCAACTCTCTTGAGGTAGAAAACAGTTTTCTTTTGAGTGATTTCACCTTCTCTAGTCCTGTTCTCATTGACTTAGGACTTGTGATTGAATGCTGTAAAAAACAGCCTGCATCTGAAGATCAGAGCTCAATGGGAAAATCCTGTTCATCTATGGACCCAAGAGGATTCTGTCCTTTCCTGCTCCAGGTGGATGTGGTGCAACAGACATTTGTAGAATTCACATTGCAATCTGTGCCCTACATATGTTACTCACTAGGAGGCGTTCAGGATTTTGTGAGCGTCTAACCCATAGACAAATACAGACTAACAGAATCAATTGTATTCCTTTAGAAAATTTAGAAGATCTGTGTATATACTATGATACTATGATGTTCTTAAACATCAGTCTATTTTAAAGAAAGTTATCGTATAATGATGCAAATTTTTTTGAAGAAATGCTGCACATTTTCATTGCCTTCCTGAGGCTCTTTTCTGACGTCTTCGCCTGTCAGGCATCCCCACCATTTGCTCTGTGATGCATGAGATATGGTAGTCGGTTAATAAGACAATGGAAACACCCAGTTTGTATTATTGGATTTGGGTCCTGTAGAGAGTCCGTTCAGATTTTTTAAGAAAAACAAACTAAAAGAAAATAATCACAAAAACAAAAATAGAAAACACAAAATAAATTAAAATGATACATATTTTAATATCTGAAAATATAATTGAGCCAGACACACATAAAGGCAGCAAGGTTGCACATTTTTTGAAGTTAGAGGAAAAGCTGTGCTCTAGAGCGAGAGAGTGTAGTTTTGAAAGACTCTCAGGAATCATGACATTGATGGGCATTCATTTCTGTGTCTCCCATTTTGAGGTTTGTTTTCCACAGGGAACCAAGTCGTTTGGGACTGTCATCCTGTCAGAGACTCTTTGGCCTGATGGCAGAACTCAGCTGTCCTCCAAAGGTGCGCTTGTTTTGATGCCAGTGAGCATGAAGACCGGAGGACAGCACTTTCTCTGTCCCTTGCACATGGTCGGGGCCTTGCACAGCCGTCATCCACTCTGTGATTTGCGAGTTTGTCTCTGTCTGCATGACCGCCAGTTCACACTCTTTTGTTCAGGAACTTTGCCCTCCCCAATCTCCTAACTCAGTTCTCCTGACAAACCCAATCCTAGTGACTCTTTATGTGAGGCTGTGGGTATTATGAGTGCTCAGACTAATTTTGGATGTTGAGGCTAACTTGCTCACCAGGGGAAAATCTGTCAGAAGTTAAAGGGAATGAAGTTAGTGCCTGTGTGTGAAGTGTTGTGGAGCTGACTGCTCAAAGGGGGAAAAAGTACTGATGTGTCTAGTGGACTGTAGTGAGGGTCATCACTGAGACTATGAATGGGTCAACTTTACCCCAAATGCTAGGAGTAGGTCAGAATATTTTTGGTCACCTTAAAAGGTAGATTATAGGGGCCAGGGAGATAGCTCTGTGGCACAAGTGCCTGTCTGGCAAGTGTAAGGTCATGAGTTTGAACACTGGTCCTGCAAAAAAAAGAAAAAAAAAGAGTAGACTATGGAAGAAGCACCAGTGAGAGACAGTTTATTGTTTGCTATTCTTTGGCAGAAGAGTTTCAGGTATTTCAGTTCCATGTTTCCTATAAAGAAGAAAACATGGCAATGAGAAATGCTAGTAAATCTACCAAGAGCCTGAGTGCCAGAGCCTATATAAGATTACCTAATTATGAATTCAAGTAAAACCTGGAATCCCAACACAAGAGCTAAGTTAAGATGTGATGCATCAGGGTCAATAGTGATTTAGTAATCTGCATCCAGGGAAGAACTGCATTCTTGCTCTTTGAAGGGGATTTAGAGGTTGACAGAAGTAATTTTATTCTTGTGTCTGGTCTTTTCCTTAACAGTTCAGGTCTTCTGGCTTTATGCTAGAGCAGTGAAACCAATTTTCTTTGTGAACTTTACCTCAGGACTACTGCCCTTCCATTCTGATTTTCACTGTCCTGCAGGGGTGTCTACTTTATAAATGTTAATAACCTCTTGGTTTGTAGAGTAGACAATAGATAATGCTGAAAGACAGGAATTGGCTGGAATTTGTTAAAATATTGTTGGATTTCAACTTGATGTTCTTTGTATAGAATGATTAAAAATTGTGGAAATAGTAAGGTCTCTCTCTGGTTTCACTTTTTCAGTGGCCAGCTCAACTCACTGTGTGGGGGAGGGTAGCTGGCCCAGCATGCGGTGCCAGGGATCAAACCATAGTCCCTGTGCACTTGTCTAAGCTTACCTAAGCAGGCACTTTAGACCACTGAGATATCTCACCAGCCCCTGGCTCTACTTCTGTATCAGGAGTTGAAAGAAATTAAAGAGAAGGAGAGGAAAAAGGGAGAGAGAGAGGGAGATAGAGAGGGAGAGAGAGAGGGAGAGGAAGAGGGAGAGAAAGAAAGAGAGAGAGAGAAGCAGAGACAGACAGAAAGACAAATGGTAATGTTCACTATTACAGTAGAAACAGAAACAAAGAAGAAAAGAGAATATAAAAAAAGAAAGAGTACGTGGATATTTATAGGTTGAACATACTTAAAAATCTAGCAGA
>PVKN010043513.1:0-10224 GCA_004027915.1 Capromys pilorides
GCCGTAAAGTTTCTCCTTCTAGTCATGGTCAGTCTTTTCTCTATCCCATGTTACCCTTTCCTACTGTCATACCCTACCTGCCGCCACCTCTATCCATGTTATCCTCACAGTGCTATCCTCACAGGAGGATCCCACCTCCTGAACAACTTTTCCCTCCAGCAGGATAATAAAAACCATGAAAGTAACAGTAATACTAAGATATACTTCGGAGTGCTTTTTAACAATGTTTACTCACTCCTTCCGATTGAGAGGTAGTATTCTCTCCACTGTTTTACAGACACAGAAACTGAGACAGAGAAGTTAAGTAACATGCCCAAGGCCATACAGGCCATCCGCACAGTCTCCAGAGTCCACATTTTTTTTATCTGTTGTGCTAAGGACTGTAAGTGTAAGTTAAGATTCCTAAAAAGATCATTAGCATCTAGGATTTTTGTCCAAAATTACCTCAAGTTCCAAGTGTTATTTGTTTGAAAGAGCTCTCCTGATTATTTGGATAGCTGCCTCATGTTAGGTCTAGGAGTCATACATTGGATCCCCAACTTGGTATCCTGGCTGAGTTTCACCTCCTGCTATCCTGCTAACCAGTCTGCCAAACAGGATAGGGCTAGGACTGAGGATGGAAGCATCCTCAGCAGTACATTTACATTTAAAAAGCACTAGTAGCCAAAGTTTGGAGGTGCTGAGGCAAGCAGGAATGGACAAATTTCCTCATACATAATGCCTGGTATGTTATAATGCCTGATATTATTCCTTACATTCAGTCGCATAGGCAGGAAGAGGATTAGGTGCTCAGCTGGGAATCACTCAGGGACGCAGTTCACTGCTCATGAATGGGATGGCTTCTACTGTAGGAAAAAAAGCAAAAGGAGAGAGCAAAGAAGGTACTCCTGGCACAGGTCCAAAGAAAAAGTAGTCTGACTGGGTTCGGTTCCCTCGGCCAGGAAGCAGCTATCTATGTAAACAGGAAGTAGAGGAGGTTGGGGGAGAGGGCAGTGGTTAGTCAGGGCTGACAGCAGATGGTGTAAGCGGTTACATGCAAAAGAGACTCTGACGCGGGCTCAGGGCTTTGCATGTCAATTACCCCAGCTCTCAGCTGGGAAGCCTTGCTTCTACAAGGTGTCTGTAGTATGTTTTGGGTCCTGATCTCAAATGGTTAAATCTTTGAGCAACTATCCTTTGCCAGTTGTCTGCTACATTGTTTCATTTATTTTATTACCTCAACATTCTGTGAGAATGAGATTAGGTCTAAAAAAAGGCCAAAACACCTGGCTCTGAGGGTTTGAATTACTTTGTCCAAGTTGGTTTACATTCTATACTATTACAGGTGCTTATAAAATAACTCTCTAAAAAATGACTTAAGCATAGGCTATTAAAAGAAAATGGATTAGCTTTCTAGGGATGCTATAGCAAATCAGCATTAACCTGGTGGCTCAAAACACTGGAGAGCTATTCTGATGCTGCTGCAGGCTGGATGCCTGACACCAAGGTATCTGAAGGGCACACTTCTGCTGAAGCCTCTAGCGGGGAATGCGTCCTTGCCATGTCCAGTTTTGTGTGCCGACAGGCACTCTTTAGCCTGTAGTTCTGTATTAACTCCAGTTGGTGCCTCCAGCTTCACTTGGCTTTTCCTCTTTGTCTTCTCCTTTTCTCAGTCTTACAAAGATACTTGTCCTTGGGTTAAAGGCCTGCTTGGATGATCTCATCTCAGGATTCTTAACTTAATTACAGCTGCAAAGACCCATTGTCCAAATAAGGTAGCACAGAGGCTGGCATTACGATATGGACATATTCTTTTGAAGCCAACATTCAATCAACTATAAAGGGTATCGTTATTAAAATATAATTGCAGAGTTTATAGTATTTTAAGACTAATAGAGAATTGAAAGGGATATGATCTTGATTAGAGTTCTCATTTTCCTCTTTAAAAGAAGACACGCCTGTGAGATAGCTCAGCGGTCTAAAGTGCCTGCTTAAGAAAGCTTAGGCAACTGCAGGGACCGCGGTTCGATCCCTGGCACCGCATGCTGCGCCAGCCCCATCCCGCCAGGGCAGGCTGAGCTGGCCATAACATGAATGAGTGAATAAATAAGTAATTAAAAAAAAAAAAGGGGGCCGGCGAGATAGCTCAGTGGTCTAAAGTGCCTGCTTAGGCAACCACAGGGACTGTGGTTCAATCCCCAGCACCACATGCTGTGCCAGCCCCACCCCCAGGGCATGCTGAGCCAGCCATAACATAAATAAAAGTTTAAAAAAACCCCAAGATATGTATTAGGTATTATGAAATAGGAAGCAAATGTTCAAATTGGGAGGAGAGAAGAGGGAAGAAAAAGGCGGCGGAGAAACTAAAGTAAAAAAAGGGAAAAAAATGAGGGCTATGGGGAGATACCTCAGGGGCACAAGTGCCTGCCTGGCAAGTGCAAGGTCCTGAGTTCGATCCCTGGTTCTGCAACAAAAAAATAAATAAATAAAAAA
The DNA here is from genome assembly GCA_004027915.1 of Capromys pilorides. Taxonomy (NCBI): domain Eukaryota; kingdom Metazoa; phylum Chordata; class Mammalia; order Rodentia; family Capromyidae; genus Capromys; species Capromys pilorides. Next base: position 2,473 of record PVKN010043513.1, read on the forward strand.
TAAAAGAAGACGCTTTTCCAAAACGTCAATCCCACTTCCCACTGTTTGCCCCTGTTGCCCACCTTCCTAAACCTGAAACTTATCAGAACTCAACAGCAAGACAACAATGTGACACAAACCCTGGGCAGTGTGAAATTCCCTCCTTGCAGTGCACACCCACCTAGGGTTCAGATCCTAGGAGGAAATGCTATGACCCAGGCCAAAGGACAAGGTAAAGTTGTGTTATGCATTTAGGAAAGAGAAAGAAGCCCACTGGTAATGATCACAGAAGCTAAAGTTGGATTAATATGAAGAATCTCAAATCCAAAGCTCAAGGCCAAAAGTTGGGGTCTGATTATTACAAGGGAGTGACACTGCTGTCATGTGATCTATCTGAAATACAAACACAATTATGGTTCATTCTTGTTTTAAAAATTAAAAAATATATTTTATTTTATTTATTTGGTACAGGATTTCACTATGCAGCTCAGACTCATAATGATCCTCCTGTCTCTGCCTTCCCAGCACTGGGATTACAGGCGTGTGCCACCATGTCTGATTTCGGTGGCTGGCACATCCCACCTGTGTTTCCGGAGCTGCCATGGCATGTGGCACTGAGAATGGAACCTGGGTCTCTGTGCTTGCTAGGCAGGCACTTAGACTGCTGAGCTTATTTCCCCAGTTCAATTACGGTTCATTCTGCCTGAGATCTTTCACTAGCTCTTTATAATATCAGATGAATTTCAGATTCCTTAACAGCATGCAAAAACTTTCCAAGCTGGCATATATATGGCATATATACATATGGCAAATCATATATATGGCATATATACATATGGCAAATCATATATATATATATATATATATATATATATATATGGTTTAGATTCTTCTCCTGCCCTCTCAAAATTCTTGCTATTTCACAAACAAGCTATGTTCCTTATTGCTTTTCTATCCTGAACACGTTGTTTCATATGCTTTGAATACTTTTCTCAATTTTCTGCCCAATAATTCCTCTTGTCACTCCAGGATGACTTTCTTGCCATGTATCAGTGAAGCTGCTTCAACAAGCCTCTGTAGTAGTCCCTTCAAAGAGCTGGCATCTCCCTCTTCTCTGATTCGACTCATTCTGTTCACAGGAGCTGTTTGCCTTGTGATCTCTCTAATCTACACCAACTACTTTGAGAAGAACAGAACTGCATTACTCATCTCTGAATCTCTAATGTTTCCTCAGTCTCTAGAAATGTTCTTTGAAAAGTGAAAGGATTGGGTTCTCACGGCTTTCAGTCTGAAATGCTTGGTTTGGTGACAGCAGGAGCCAGGCTTTCAATCATTGTAAAGCTGTCAGGCTGGAGCCACAGGCAGGAAAAAACAGAGGCAGTCCTGGAAGTTAGTCTGGCAGAGGCACAAGAAGGAGGGACTTGCTGAAACCAAGAGCGAGGTTATCCAAGTTGCAGATGTAATGTATGTGGTTTGAGATCAGGGCCCTTCAGTCCATTCTTCCACCTTCAGCATAAAAGCTACTGAAGTGGAAGCTTGTTGTTCAGTGTCAGTGATAACACAGTAGAAAGGGAGCAATGACAGATGAGCTACAACTAGGAAGTGCCAATACTGACACTAACGGGCGATATGTTTCTGTGATGAATTGAGGGAGAAAGGTCAAAGGGAAGCCTATTTGAGAGAAGAGAAAAGTGAGGTTTGAGCCCCGTTGGCTGAGGTACATGTACCAGTGAAAAATCTATGATATTCTGGGTGCTTGCCACACTTAGCTGTTTCTGAGGGAAGCATGCCATGATACCCATGCCTGGCATTAGCTCTAAGAGCATCTGATCCATAACAGTGACAGCTAATGAGGTCTTGGTATAAGAATTGTTCTCAAAATGACGTAGCTTCCAAATCAGCTGGCCCAAGCCGAAGCGTGCAACAGAAATCGAAAGTCTAAAACCTACTACAGACTAATTGAAGTTGTTTAACTTCTATGTGCATTCAATCTCCTTTTCAGTAAAATGGAAATGGTAATAACTATACACTTCACTAAGTTACTTTTTAGATACAGTGGGTTACAAAGAGTACAGTGCTTCATAGTGGTGACCACTAACTGTTATGTATAATTATAACTACTGGGAGGAAATACACCTAAGTACTATGTTCAGAATGGAAAAAAATAATAGTTATCTTTTTCTAGCAGAGTAGGACCTGTATTACTCAAGACTTTCCATTGCAAGTGACAGACACCCACCTCCATCTAAGTAAAGAGGAAGGCTTCATTGTATCTGCCTAAAAGGCTTGGGGTCAACTGCACTAGCTGTCACACAGCTGGTATGGGATTCAAGGGACACTATTACTTCTTGGCTTCGTTTGTGTCTCCAGCTCTGCTTTCTCAGTGCTAATTTTGTTCTCAGTCAGGCCCCTCTTATAGAAGCAGATGGTTGGCAGGAGTGTATCCTTACAATTAAGTAATTTTCTCGACATACACATTTCCAGCAAAAACTGGTCCATATTGGATCCCATGCTTGTCTCTGAGCCGATCGGTGTCCCCCTCACTGGCTGGGCCTGGACTCTGTATACTGCCACAGAACAAGAAGAGACTCTTCACAAAAGTGAATGAGGAGGAGGCCACAGTGGCAGAAGGGGCGAGACTCAGATTTTGTGGAACTCGAGACTTTATAGTCTGAATCCATCTTTTATAAAAATAATTTAAAAAACAGATATGAGTAAATTTTATAAGAGAAACTACTTCACAAATCATGATTGGAATCTTGGGGGTTTAAGTTAATTTCTTCTAAGATATTTAGGCAGTTTACCAGGAATGCTGTGTATGTGAGTTTGTGTGTGTGTGTGTGTGTGTGTGTGTGTGTTTTACTCATCATTTACCCAGCCCTCTCCACCTACAGTACTGCATAAATCCTAGCACTTACGGAGACCCAGGCAAGTGAAGGACTCTGAGGTTTAAACTTTGCTAGCTTCACAATAAATCCTGCTCTGGACACGGCAAGCCGAAAGGGCAGATGCCCATTTCTACATAGCAGATTTCTTGTTTTAAAGAATGAAAATCTGGATGTATATTCAAATAACTGTTTGGGCCACCACATCTGGGGAACTTTGGGTCTTGGCAGTACAAGTGTTCATCATTTTGTACTTTGTGGCACTGGCCAAACCCAACTGGATTTTTGCTACACTGATTTTAACAGCTCTGCTCTCACGTAATTCAGTGCTTTAAAAGGCCATGTTTTATTTGGCACCGAGGTGTTCAACAAACTCACAGAGACCATTGGCCTCAGGAGCCAAAAGCTGAACCTGTCTTGCCATAGCCTCTGGCTGTGTCCTCGTTTCCTTTTCCTTTTTCTTCTCCTCTGTCTTTTCCTCTACCTCTTACTTTTCTTCTTCCTGTTTTCCTCTACCTTTTCTTCTTTCTTCTCTGCCCCCCAGATTGTTTTGACAGATCATTGAGCTCAGACAGTACATCTCACATGAGGCCTAAATTATGTGCAAATTCCATTGACGTCAGGCCATTTGTACACCCAGTGAATTTGGCTCAATTTTTGGCATCTCTAAGCTGTGTCTACCAGAGACACAGACAAGTGCCTTTGGGGCAACAGAGGCATTCCAGATGGAGGTGTTCCGAGAGACTCCCCAGCACCCCACCTCCAGTCTTGGCCAGGGCTCAGCATGCCATAGGCCACTGTCGGCACATCCCTGTGGCTGCTGTTGACTTTTGAAAAGAGGGCAGCAAACATACTGTGACTTATCAGAGGAAACCTGCAGATGATTAACTCTGGGTTCATTATAGGCTGCATTTCCACCCAAGTGGACTCATGAATAGAGGTCAGAGCAGGGTAGGAGGGAGGGCAGACAGTGGAACACCAGGAGTTTGGCAGTAATTGTAAAGATTTTCCCCAGCAAAGGAAACACAACACTAGAAAGGGAGAAAAACACCCCAAAATAAAAACTTAAAGAGACATAAGCATAGGTTCAGATCCCTGCAATTTCATGAATGACCTGTGCAATCTTCACAGATTGAGGTAGATACCTGCCCAGAATTTGGTTTGATTTTGTTTGTTTTCCACACTCATATTTATGAAAACAGCAGCCTCTTTCCTCTGGAGTACTTCTTTCCTGCACCATTTGGCCTTAGAGCTGTCAACCCCTCTCCTCTCCCTCAGTGATATTACTCAGTTGGGTCTGTTGCTGTGTCTCCTGGCCTGGATATAGTGAGTAAAGCACATGGTTATGCTAGCCCAGTGTAGTCCTCCCTTGAAAATTTTCAAATTTCCACATTGTATCAAAGACATCTAAGGATGTCCATATGCTTTACAGCTACAAAATAGAGGAGAAAGGAAAAATAGCTGTTGCACTAGGCAAGAGAAATGGAGACACTCAAGGTCAAAATGCCGTGCCTCCACAGCTACCTAGATTTATGGAGGCAATGTGGGATTACACGCATGTGTATTTTCCAGGCAGCTGAAAGTTATCCTTTCAAAGGTAAAGGAATCTCTTTTTTAAATTTTTCAAACCACGTTATTTGTAAGCTTCTGAGGTATTTTGCATGCTTCCCTTTTAAAATAGAGGGTTCCACACATAGATTCTTTGGCTCAGGGTCATCAAAATAAGTATCGATTAATAGATCTATGATAACAGGGTTTGGGGTTTCTCCTCTCCCTCTTCTTCTTCTTCCTCATCCTTCTCCTTTTCCTCCTTATTCTTTGTCCCAGCTTATAATTCCTAACTCCTGCCTGCTTACCCAAGACTCACAGGACAAGCTCCCATCAAGAATGAGCTTAATGGGCTGGGGTGATAGCTCAGCAGTCTAAGTGCCTGCCTGGCAAGTGCAAAGACCCAGGTTCAATCCCAGTCACCACATACAATGCTGCCGTGCTGGCCACTGGAACTGGGCATGGTGGTGCATGCCTGTAGTCCTAGCCCTGGGGAGTCAGAGACTGGAGGATCACTATAAGTCCAAGCTGTGTAGTGAGATCTTGTATCAAATAAATAAATAAAATCTTCAAATTTTTGTTTAAAAAAGAATGAGCTTAGTTGGGGAGATAAATCAGCTGCATAAGTGCCTGCCTGGCAAGTGCAAGGTCCTGAGTTCTATCCCTGGTATAAAGCAAACAAAAGGAAACACAACTAAGCTCAGCTTGAGCTTGAGGTGCTCTGGGCTCATCCATGGCCCACACCTTACTCTTTCTCTCTCTGACATCCCCTTTTCTGGTGTATTCTTGCATTCCTTTGGCTCCTGGACTTCGGTTCGCTTCCTGCTTTTGGGCCAGCAGTTTCCCTTTAGATCTCGCCTGTGGTAAGAGCAGCTCTGTGACTGACTTTTGGTCCCCTTCCGCCTGTGCCGTTCTGCTTTTGCCCTTGGGCCCTGTTTTGCCTCCAGCTGGCAGTTGTCCAGAGTCGCCCTAGGGTCCCTGACAAGAGATCAGATGTTCGTTTCTGTTTCCTTTCACATGTTAAATGGACCGGGATTATTTACTGCAGGGAAAACAAATTTAAGCACTCTAGTAACCTTCAGAGCAAGGCTTAAAGTAGCTGGAGATAGGAGCAGGGTTATGGAACATAGCCATAGTTCTAGTGCAGAAAACATATTGTGATCAGCAGCGTGGAAATTGGTTCTTTGGGGAGAATCAAGTACACTCTGTATAGGTCAATTGAGTTACAAATGCATTTTAGCAATTGTCAATTTTCCAAGCCCTGAAACGAGGTTACTATGCCATTTTCCTTGAGCCTTTCTCTCATTTCCTCTCTGCTGTCCCAGGATCTTTAAGGATTCCAAGGTTATATCTTTTCTTTTCCTGTCTCAATAGCCCCATCTTGGGCTAGGGAGATAGCTCAGTGGTGAAAATGTCTGCCTAGCAAGTGCAAGGTCATGAGTTCAATCCCCAGTACCAACAAAAACAAAAAGCAAACAATCAACAGACCTATCTCTTCTCCATAGGATGGTATAAAGTGAACAAAGTATGACAGAATCTCTATATATGTGTTGAAGGTGAATCTTGCACTTTTCAAGGGTTAGGGGGAGATCACAGGCTAAAAGTTTCCTTCCAAATGTATGGATGGCCTTGTTTAAAGCTATAGGAAATACTGCAAAGGATGAATCATGCCAAATGAAAAGCTTGCACTAAGTATAAACATCTCAGTCCTACTTTAATAACTTTGGGGAACAGTGACCATTGCTATATCCTCAGTAACCTATGGAATAGCTGTTTGTCTCTTGTTTTATATGGAGCCCATCTGCCCATTCAGACACAGAAAATGCTTAGAAACACAGGCTAGAGGCCTGATCTCTCACATGAACACAAGACTTCGCCTCCTCTTTCCACCCCTTTTGTGTTTGTTTTGCTCTCCTCAGCTCTGTGATCCCACAACAGTGGACTTGAGAACTGTGGGTCTCAACCTGGATACACACTGGAAACCATCCAGAAGATTTCTGAGAGAAACTTGATGTCCAGACCCAACCAATTAAATCAGAATCTCTGGGCTGGGGCCTAAGTATTGACCTCCTCTGCCAATGTTTTATTTTTTATTTTATTTTTGGTCTTCATCTTTTTTTTTTAAATTTTAATGAGGAAGAAACGGCAACATTATAGTTTCAAAACAGGTTAGTAAAACAGTTACAATAATTAATGCATTGCATATTGTTTTCTTCACAGTAGTTATTCAGAGTACAAGATGCAGGCATGCTATCTTATCTAAACACTATTTACAAAGTACAAATCTTTCTGCTCGTTGAACTAAGAGAAAGTAGCTGTGTATCCTTTTTTTTTTCGCTACAAGATAGTCCTTCATTTTTATTCCCCTGCCAAACTTTTATAAAGAAAAATTTCAAGCATACAAGAAACTTGAACCTGTATATCCATAACTTAGATTCTATTATTATTATTCTTTAAAATTTTATTTATTTATTTATTTTTATTATGGCTGGCTCACCCTGTGCTGGGGGTGTGGCTGACGCAGCATGTGGTGTCAGGGATCGAACCGCAGTCCCTGAGGTTGCCTAAGCTTTCCTAAGCAGGCGCTTTAGATCGCTGAGCCATCTTGCCGGCCCTTAGATTCTATTATTAACATTTTATTATATATCTTTATGCACCTGGTAACCTTATCTATCTATCTATCTATCTATCTATCTATCTATCTGTCTATCTTCCTCTAGCTAACTACAAATCCACCTTATTTTTTGGATACATTTAGAAGTAAATTCATTGCATGGGTAAAAGGAGAGGAAATATTTATTTCTTGTCACAGAGTTTCTGTTTAGGAATAAAAAGGGCTAAGAAATAGTGGTGACAGTTGCACAATGTTATGAATGTAATTAATACTACTGGATCAGACACTTAAAAGTGCTTATAATGAAGGGTGGAGGTAAGGCTCAGTGGCAGAATGCTTTGTGGCTTGTGAAAGGCCCTATGATTCATCCCTGGCCTTATAATAAAAAAGATGAAAATAGTTAACAAAGGCAAATGTTTCACAGGAAGCTTTAATTCACAAAAAGTGTCTTTAAGAAGATGAGGCTGTTTAACTTTCTAAACCTGGATAGTAATCGTATATTTTTCATTAGTCTTTATATTGGACACATTTAATTACAGATATTCCACTTTATCTACTGAGTCAAAAGACTTTCAAGATGAATAAATTGCACTCTTTATCCATAGGAAAATACTTAGGTAGTTTGTGTTTGGAATACCTGCTCCATTTTCTTCACCTACAGAAAGGTCTACCTTTATGGGGCTAGGGAGATAGCTTGGTGGTCTAAGAGCCTGCCTGGCAGACACA
>PVKN010043514.1:0-10227 GCA_004027915.1 Capromys pilorides
CTTCATGGAGTTGTGGTCTTTTTGATCCTTCTCTAGAACATCTTTTAGTAGTCTGTGTAGGGCTGAGTTTGTCATCATGAAATCCTTTAGTTGTTCTTTGTCATCAAAGTATTTTACTTCTCCATTAAACTTGAAAGAGAGTTTTGCAGGGTATAGCAGTCTGGGCTGGAATTTGTTTTCTTGCAAGATTTGAAGTACTTTGTTCCATTCTCTTCTTGACTTGATGGTTTGTTTGGAGAAATCTACTGTTTTTCTATTAGGTTTTCCTTTAAATGTGATCTGTTTCTTTTCTCTAGTGGCTTTTATTATACTATTCCTATGCTAAATTTCTGGGATCTTGATTATTATATGTCTGGGTGTGGTTTTAATTGATGTTATTTGGAGTTCTATATGCTTTGGTTACCTGAGTGTCACATTGTTTCCCCATATTTGGGAAGTTTTCTGCTAGTACTTCTACCCGTATTCTTTATATATCATTTGTATTGACTCCTTCTTTCTCGTTGATCCCTATTAGTCTCAAGTTGTTCATCTTTGCATCATCTTGAAGATATTGAATTATTTTTTTCTTGCATCCTAGTTCTTTTGAAGAGGTTTTTCCTTACCTTTTCATTAGCTGAAATGGTGTCTTTAAAGTTTGAAAGTCTATTTTCACTTTTATTCAAATGGTTTTGCCGGCTTGTGATTGAGGTGTTAAGACCCTGTATAGCACTTTGAATCTGCTTCACACATTCTATTACTTTCCTATATTGCTTATCCTAGGATTCCATCATTTTTCTGTTCTCTTCTATTTTTTTTATCAGTGTCTTTTTTTGAAGCACTTAGTACTTCTTTTATTATAGGTATTATTTTTTTACTTCAGTGGTTATTTGTGATCTGATTTCCTCTCTACCTTTTTGCAGTTGTTTCTTTACTTCAGATGCTATTATTTCAGAGATTTCGGGTTTGTGATTTCCAATTTCTTCTATGCTATTGTCTCCTGTATTTGTTCTGCATGGGTTAGGGGCCTGAGAGCACATTTTGCTCCTACTCTTTCTCATTTTGTGTAGCCCTGCCTTCTGACTTTTGGTGTAGAGCTTTGGTAGAGTTCTTACCTTAGTACCAGGTCTAGATCTTCCAAGTTCAAACTCATCCAGGTGAGTGAGTCTTGGGTCTGGCTGCTGTGCTCCACTTCTTCCTGCTGCAGCTGTTGGAGGTGAACCTGCTGTGCCACTCTGGCAGGATGCTCTGCTCCTGGATCAGCTGGGTGGGTCTTGCCTCTATCCTCTCTGCAGGGAGTTCCTTTGCAGGGTTCCACACCAGGCACACTGGCCCTGAGCTCTGGGTTAAATGATGGTCTGGCAGGCACCAGATCTTCTCACTTACACCCTGGTCCTGGGCTCTGGGTCGAATGAGGATCCAGCTGTCCCCAGGTCATGTCACTCACACCTCTTATTTTTATTTATTTATTTTATCAGGTCTTGTTATGCATTTCAGGCTGGATTTGAGTTTATTGAACTTGAGGAGCCCAGGCTGGCCTCAAACTCACAGTGATCCTCCTTCCTCAGCCTCCAGAGTGCTGGGATTATAGACGAGTGCCACCACGACTAGCTCATGATGTGTCTTCAGAAAAATTCTTATGGGCCAACTCTTTTGACTAAGTTTTGATCCAAGTGTCTTTGTCCTATGCGGTCAATTCTCCCTCTGTAAATTGTGGCAATTTATTGTCTTGCCAGCACTTTATGAGAGTTAATTTCCATGTCTAGAATTTATATCAAATATCATCTTCTCTTAGGTGTGAGGTAGCAATCTAATTAGTGGAGGAAATGCTATTTCTATTTGAAAGAATGATTGACAGAAAACCAGCAATTTATCCTTGAGTCTTTGGCAGATGCTTTTTAGGAACTGAAAAAGGGACTAGGACGCTTGAAGGAGAACAGTACCTTTTACCATGTTTTGGAAAAGTCCCTTCTTCCGTGTTAGGTGTGAAAGCCTTCTGGGGCTTTTCTGATGCGGGTGGTGGGGCCGTGAGGGGACGCGCAGGCTGCTGCTGTGCATTACAGTGTGCTGCTGGGTGGCACATCAGCCTGGCTCAGAGGATCGGTATTTTCCCACTGACTGGGTTGACCCCACTCCCCTTCTCCTCTTTGGCTTGGGCTGGAATTGCACCCCGGGCCACCCTGGTGTCCCTCTCAGAGATGCAGGTTGTGTGATTTCTCAGTCTTCACCACTGCACAAATTTCTTGGGATCCATCTCTGTCTCCGAGCTGTCCACATATCCCATTGCTTCTACTTCTCTGGAGAAACTCAAGCAGCACAACACACATTGCAAAGTCCTGTGTGGGTAACAGGTTTGTGCAAAGCATGAGATGCGCACACACAGGAGGAGAAACACGCAGCACTGGCCCTGGTTCTCTGCTCTTTCCTCACCATTAAAGTTCACCTCCTGATGCGTCCCTTTCCTGCCCTCTCTGTGAGGTCATTGGGCTCTTCTGGACACTGCTGAAAAATCCACCTGCCTTTCCTAGGTGGAACTGGGCAATTCCAGGGCTCAAGTCCCACTGGCTCCAGTGGGAGAGCCACCGTGGCTTCCGCTGAGGTGTGTGCTGTGGGGCGGGGGGTGGCATTGGTGCTCACTCCAGGCCAGCCATGTCTACTCAAGTCATGAGGTGGTGTGGCAGCAGCAGCAGCCATGAACTCACTGGAGAAGGTGGCCAATGGCCCTGGACATGGAAGAGGCCATGCTGACCCGAGGGGTGTGCAAGTTGTGCCTGACACAATGGCCTACTGACTGAAGACCCCGAGGCCTGGTCCATCTGCCGAGCTCCCGCCTGATCTTGTCTCCTGCACGTCGGCCTGCAGGCTCGGGTGGGACCGCCATCCTTCCTGACTTGACTCAGCACCTGCTTCCAGCTGGTGTCTCCAGAGCCTCCTAGTGGGTGATTGTACTGGTTGATGTATTGTGTCTGCTTGAGAAGCTTAGAAGTTCAATTAAGTGACTCAACAGGGAGCCAGAACTCTTAGTTTGTGAACATTCTCATCCTGTGCAAGAGGAGGGCACCGACACCGTGTGAGCTCCGCACCCCCAACAGTAGCTTGTTTACAATACAGGCAGGAGAGAGGCTGGCTAGAAGCTGCCCTTCCCTTTGCTCTTTGCTGTTTCCCACCACCATGAACTGCTGTCCCCTGCCCTGGGCCACTCTGCCTGGGAGCCAGTCGAGCACAGACTGAAACCTGCACACACTGTGAGCTGAAGAAATGTTTCCTTTCTTAATTTTGGGTGTTGGGTATTTTGTCCCAGCAATGAGTAAAAAGTAACAGAGACAGTGATGCGCCCTTTAGAGGTGGGCTGGGACTCAGACCCCCTCTACTGTCCTTCATTGAAGCCAGGCAGGTGGAAATCCATTCTTAGTCTCTGCTGGTTAAGGGGAATCAAGCTGATACGCCATTCACAAACAATCAGAGGGCGTTTGGGGGGGTGGGAGGAGGCTGTCCCCAGCCTCCAGGTAGAGTGGCGCCAACAGGTGTTACAGCGGCATCCCTGCCCAGACTGTGTTTTCCTGGGCACCACGGTTGTCATGGACGTGAGCTGTGGAGCCAATCCCTCCTCGTTGGATAGGTACAATTGACATTTTGATCATATGGAGCTGAATTGGCACTATCGACAGGGTTTGCCAAAGCAAATACTGCGGGTAGTAACAGTCACACCCTCTGACCCCGGCGTGAGCTGCCAGAGGGACCTGGCCCATAAAAGTGGGTCGGAATTCCCTAGAGGAAGAGGCTGTTGGCCAGCACAACCCCCAGCAATGGAACTGGAAGAAATGGAACTACTGTGTGATCCTGAAGTCCCTTTTGGGGTGCAGACAGATGGAGTTGGAAGTCGCCTCCCCCAGATACCCCTGGCACTCCTATGGTTATTAAAGCACTATTGGCTCCACAAAGATAGGAAACCTTTGGTATCAAGGGGGTGGGATGACGTGCAATTCAATGGCTTTCTTTTTGTTTCATAATTTGCAAATATTTCAATGAGCAACCTGTACATGTGAACGTCTTTTATGTAGGGTTTCTGTCCTGGCTGCTTACAGAAGGTTCCTTGTACTGACTGGTGCCTCGTGGGGTGCCTCACGCTGCAAACCCAGCCTGCTCCTGAGGGTGTCCACAGAAAGGCACCTCTCTAGGAGCCTGTGGACAGAGGGAGCTGGCGCTCTTGAGGGTGCTTGCAGCCTCCGTGGCGACGAGGGACATACTGCTGCAGGGCCTTATGCAGTGGGTTCTGAGGTTGCCCAGGAAAAGAGAGAAGGCTGTCTGCTGAGAATCAAAGCCCAGAGATCTGGGGAGCTGTGCTGTGTTAGCAGGTCCAGTTCATGGCCTGGCTGGGTTATGAAGCTTTCTAAGCCAGCTGGCCAAACATTGAGTCAACGCCAGCCAGGCCTTGGGGACAGGGAAGTGCGCTCAGATCTGCTTGTTTGGGACAGTTCTGTGTCTTCAGTTTATAAGGAAGATTAAGCCAAATGGCAGTGGATTTGTCACAGTGAAGGTGGGCGCAGGGCTGCACTTGCAGGTCATGGCGTTCTCTCCACCTGTCCTGGAAGGAAGAGGGATTTCTCGGAGGTCACCACATGCTCTCCTCCATCCCCTCTCCTGAGGCATTTCTCAGCCACTGACACTGAAATGGGGGCCACTGGGACTGCAATGCAGGGTTTGCTTTGTTGGTACTGACTAGACTACATACCTGATGTTTGAAACTGGATTGGAAGTGAAAGACACAGAGCTATTTTTCTACAAAAATTCCCAACTCAAGTAGAACATATATAGGTGCAGATTCATCCTAAACTCAACTTACACATTTTTAAAAATGAAATCCTATGGCAGGCAATATAGCTCAGTGGACTAAGCGCTTGCTTAGGAAAGCGCAGGGGCCAGGGTTTGATCTCAGGGCACACTGAGCCAGCAATGGAGTCTGGGCATGGTGACACAACCCGTAGTCCCAGCATTAGGGAGGCAGAAATCAGGAGGATCATGATGAGTCTGAGCTGCATAGTAAGACCCTATGCACACAAAAACAAAAACAAAAACAAAAACAAAAAAACTTTAAAAACAAAATCCTGCATTGATGTAAAGAAATACATTAAAATCTCACAAATAGTCTGAAAAAGTTAGTCAAATTTTATTCCTTGGGTAGCTACAAAATTGTATTAATTGTGCTGGATACACAGAAAACCTAATATGAGTGATATTTTTAGAATATAAGTTTTTAAAAACATATTTAGTAGGGGATCTACAGGGTCTTACTACATAGATGAGACTCATGATCCTCCTGTTTTCAGCCTCCCAAGCACTGGGATCACAGGCGCTCGCCACCAAGCCCAGTTTCGGTGAGTCTCAGAGTGTCGCGGGGCGGGGCCAGCATGGCACTGTGGGGGATCGAGTCCCGGGCCCTGCATCTGCCTAAGCAGTAGGTTATAATTCTGTATTCATTTGTTAGAAAGCTCCTGAGCGATTGCTGTGTGTCTGTTGGGATGATCATTTAGCAAAGCTTTTATTCTAATGGGTTGGAGTGAGGGAAATCCATAGTTCTATTTAAGCACAATCTACAAATTTGTATTTATCTGTGGAGAGTACACTTTATTTTCAGATGGTCACAGAACAAACCCTAATACAGATTTATAAGGAAAACATCCGTAAAATTTAAAAATTGGAAATTTCATGGGCTGCTTTTTAAAAATTAATTTCTATTAGTGCATGCCAGTGTGGCAGAGCTTTGCATTTGCACGTGGCGTCCGTCCTTCTGTGTCTTTTCTTCTCTCCTGTTCCTTTCCTGCTTAGTAATAGTCTTCCTTTGCCTTTCCTGTGTCTTCCTTTTTTTTTTTTTAAATGTATTTTGTGCAGGGTCTCACCATGCAGCTTGGACTCGTAGTGATCCTCCTGTTTTCAGCCTCCCCAGCGCTGGGATTACAGGTGTGCACCACTACTCTAGGACTTGGTGGCCTGCTCAGTGGGCCCAGGGGCGTGGCCAGCTTGCACCAGGGATTGAACCCTGGTCCCTGGTGGAGACGGTGCAGCCGCCCTGCGCGCATTACTCCTCAGCAGAACAGGGGCCAGGTCCGGGCCGGCAGGCTGGCAGCCCCAGGTCTGCAGTGCGCAGCGGACCCTGACTGCGGTTGCTAGGCGCTGGTGGAAGAACTGGTGGGAGCCGAGACTCGGACGTGCAAGCTTTCTGTGGAGGCCCTGGGTGGCTCAGCAGGCCCTGGCGCGCAGCTGTTCTCGCGCGGTCATCTCCCCATCGTCGCTTCCGCAGGCCTCTTCGCCTCTGCTTCACCCGGTTAAGGTCACCTAAGGATCCCGGGCCTTAGGGAGCACAGGCGTATGAACACTTTCTAGCAAAGTGCAAACAAATGAAAGGGCGGAGATAGGTCTTTATAGAGAGAACAAACACCACGCGGGAGAGACTTCACTCCTTCTGCCTCCCGTGGGGGTAGATCGGTGGGGAGCAGACGGTGACCGTCTCGGCTGTCACACGGGTGGGAGGGCGCGTCCCTTTGACTTAGCTCCAAGGACAGCAGCAGGGTGGGTATGGGAAAGAGATGAGCTCCCGGGATGCAGGACCTCGTGGCCCCTTCTGCGTCTGCGCAGCCACTCGGCTCCCGGGTGGGATCGGTGTCCGCGAGGCCATGGGCTGCATGACCTCCGCGTCTAGGTGACGATGGCAGAGGCCCGGCCTTAACTTCAGGGTGGGAAGAGCCGGCCGGCGTCTCACCCTCTGTCTCGCTTGCTCTGCCTCTTCCCGTGGCCCACTTTGTGCTGCGGTGTCAAACGTATCGCTGCTGGCCTCCAAGGCTAGAAAACCGGGAGACGTTTGGGTGTGGGGCATTAGAGCGCGACAGCTCGTGTGGAATCTCGGTTCATCCCAGAGGTGGCTCCGGGCAGGTCACCGGGCCTCAGTCTACCTCTCTGTGAATTGGGCACACTAATCGCTCTGCCCCGGCAGCATCCCCCAAAGGCCTGTGTGTTCCCTTGGCATTCCTGGGAGCTGATGGGCGTCCAGGCCTGGGGTGTGACCTGGGGCGGGGGTGGTCGCGGGACCACACTCTCCTCTTCCCGTGCCTCTTCATTCCCAGCCATGCTTTATGGCCCAGAGCCCCGGGCCCGCTGACCAGGGCGCAGCCTCTCAGGCAGTGGTCACGGCAGGACCTGCCGCGGGCACACGGGGACCGTCCGGCCCGCGCAGCTCCGTGGTGAGCGCCCTAGTCCCTTGGGAAGGGCTCAGGAATCGTCAACACCTGGCGAGGAGTCCTGGACAGAGACGGCTGCGATTGCTGCTGCCGCGTGCGTTGCAAGCGCTCTTCGCGTTTTCACTCTTCTACAGGCGCGGGCTTTGCCCTCGCACAAGCCACAGTCCGCTGCGACCGCCTGCCTTCCCCCTACAAGTAGCCCTTGCGGCCTGCGCCTTGCAGCCTCCCTGCCTCCGGAGCCTGTCCGCGCGAGCCCTGGCCCGGCCAGTGTCCGTGACAGCAGCGCCACCTACCGGGCATAACGCCTACGTGCGACCCCGGGACGGCAAAGAACCCAGGCTGGGCTGCTCAGACCCAGCGCAGCCATTCACTGTGTAGAAATACATGTCAGAAATGTAGTTTTTATATTAGACAGAAGCCGTGGAACTAGGTGCATGCACATACACGCATGGATGTGTCGGGTACAAGACTTTTAAAGTTTTTTTTTTTTTATTTGACAGACCCATTGTGTAAGTATCAATACCCACCCACTGCGTCACCATAATAGGTGCATGCGTAGTGGAGCGATCCGACCAAGCCGACTACGCATCTCGCCGACTTCCTGCTTCTTGGTGGGGACCTCTGGAAGCCACGCCTGCAGCAGCCTGAAGTGTGTCCTGCATGGGCACTACCTGTAGTCGCCGTGCTGACTCCAAGCTGCGCCCCGCGCCGCCCAGGAAGCGGATCCAAGGGAAAGCTTGCGCAAGCGGAGGGGCCTGGTGGTGTGGGGCCCGCCCCATGCCCGACCCCACCTGCACTGGCTGCCCCCGTAGTGCCCCATGACAGCGACCCCCTTCCTACCCGCCGGGCAATGACTTTCTCTGCCTCATTCCCTCTCAGAAATTCAAAAGTCACCTTTTAAGCCCAGGTGTGGCAGCGCACGCCTGTCATCCCAGTGCCCACGAGGCTGAGGCAGGAGGATCACTGCGTGCTTGAGGCCAGCCTGGGCTACAAAGTGAGTTTGAGGCCAGTCGGGGCTGCTTAGTGAGACCCTGTCTGAAAAAGACAAACACAACACAGCACAACACAACACAACACAACACAAAACAAAACAAAACAAAAATCTGTTAAAACAAGTATACAAGTTGAAAAAACAACCTTCACTTTTGAATTAGCAAGCTGTTTTTGGGGGGCGGGGATTAAGCACTTGCTTTTTATTGAACAGATCATCAACAACGTCTCCCTCCCTACACCTCGAGCTTCACTTTATGTCCCTGCTGAGTAATGAACAGTGGCAAAGCCAATTAGAATGAGCTGCTTGAAACAGCTCACTTCCTTTTGACAGGTGACTATAGGTGCATTCTAGAATGCACAGTGATTAAAAAACTCAAATGGCAACTTGAAGAATGTGGGCAAGTCCAGGGTGCAGTAAACACCAGCTGAGACGTAGTACAACTCTGTAAGGGTTACCGGTGCTGCATCTCTTGGCCATTGGCTGAATCTCAATGTGGAGGAAAGTTTTAGCTAATGCCAAGTGGAGATGCACAAAATACTACTTTGTCTTAGAGGCTGTGCACAGGAACTGCAAGGCAGGAAGGCACTAAATACTGCTGAGAGCTTCCACTCCAAGAGGGACTCTACCTTCTAGGAGCTCTACACTGGCCCCACCTCCAGTGCTCACGTGGCTGACTCCTGTGTTCCATTTGGCACGGCAAGCAGCAGTGTCTCCATCCCCTATGATGGTGATGACGCAGCCCCTGGAAGTGGCTTTCACCACCTCAGCCATGAGGGCTTCGGTTCCCTTGGCTAAACCTTCCCGCTCAACTCTCCCCACAGCTCCACTGCACACAGTCTGCTCAGCACGATCCACAGCCCCAACAGACTTCTTGCTGCTCCCAGGACCACAGTCCAAGCCCGTCCATCCAGCAGGTATGTCAGAGGCCACAGGGGCTTGGCCCATCTTGGTGTTCTCATCAAACTTGTCAGCAGTGACAAAGTCAACAGGCAGAGCAATCCCCACGCCATTCTTCTCAGCTTGGCCATCAGGTCTTTGACAATCTTGGCTACCTCTTCATCAAACAGAGAAGTGCTGATCTCCATGTCATTGAGTGCTTTAGGGAAGGTACAAGCCACTCCCCCATCAATAGTCATCTCATTGACTTTGTCCAGCATACTACTGATCAACGGGATCTTATCTGCAACTTTAGCTCCACCCAAGATGGCCAGGAAGGGTCGCTCTGGGTTTTCCAAGGCCTTAGCAAGATAGTTCAGCTCTTTCTTCATCAAAAATCTCCAGCCTTCTGTGGCAGACTGACTCCCACCACATACTGTGAGCTCGGTGTGCAGTGCCGGAAGCATCAGTGACACAGACATTCCCTAGCTTGGAAAGTGAAGCTCGGAAAGTGTCTATTTTGGCCAGCTCAGCTTTAACCTTGTTCCTGGGAGCATCTTTTCCCCTCCTTTCCTCCTCCCCTTGAAAGCGGAGGTTCTCCAGCACGACAGACCCAGCTGAGGGGTCCGCATGGGCTTTCTCTACTTCTGGGCCCACACAGTCTAGAACATCCTTGCCCAGCAGAGATTTGAGTTCTACAGCAACTGGTTGTAACGAGTACTTGTCAGGCACTGGGACACCCACTGGCCAGCCCGGGTGGCTCATAAGGACAACTGATTTGGCTCCATTGTCCAAGCAGAGTTGGATCCTTGGGACAGCAGCAGCCTTGACTCTGTGGTTGTTGGTGGTCTGGTTACTCTCCCTAGGAACACTCAAGTCCACGCTCATCAGGATTCGCTTTCCCTTCACTTCCAGCTCGTCCAGAGTCCGCTTCTTAGAAAGCCACATTATGGTAATAGAGTGGAGGCAGAAGCCAGGCCCTCAGAGGCTGTTGATGCATCTGTAGAGCGCTGGGACGCATGCAGAATCTCAGTCAGCAAGCCTGAAACTAAAGGCATAAAATTATAAATGTAAATTCATGCTCAGTATAACTAAATCAGTCAATACAGTTGCAGATGACAGTGGAAACAAAATTCCGTTCTTTTTCAT
>PVKN010043515.1:0-10221 GCA_004027915.1 Capromys pilorides
TTTGTGCTAATATTATTTAGACAAGATATCAGGTCTGCATCTTGTCCTCTGAATAATAACTATGAAGATAACAATATTCATGGTATTAATTATTGTAACCATCCTACTAACTTGTTTTGAAACTATTTCATTGATATTTCATCATTTTTTTCTCATTAAAATGGCTAAAAAAGTAGAAAGAAAGAAATTCACTTGCAAAAAAAAAAAAGTCAATTATTTAATTCTGAAAGAGCCCCAGGGCATTCTAAGTGTATAAAATGAGCCCAAGTGATGTTAACTCCTGATTCCAGAACCTTTCTGACAGCACCACTGTGCTCCTTGGAGTGGCTCAAATAGTCACAGCACTGCAGTGACTAACACTCATGTCATCTTGGAGCCACAATTACTTCACACCTGATCTCAGCGTGACTCCTGTCTGAAGTGTTCCTCGGAAGGAAATAAAAGACTCTGAAATATCATCAGAAATAATACCATCATCAGAAGTAATGGACTGTGTAGGTCACAGTTCACATCTAGTAGTTTTGGGGGGGGGGGGGGGCGTTGTGATTTTCTTGGAATGCAAATGAAGAAAGTGAACTGAAGAAACTTCTGTACATTCCAGTTCCAGAATAAGTAGAATGTCCCCTGTGGTGCTGTTTGTTATTATATTATTTTATTTCTTCTGGTGTTTTATGTTGTGAAAATGAAGGCTAAAGTAAAAGAGATTTGAACATCACTGCTGTGTGGTTAGGGAAGAACTCAAATATTTCATTTCCTGTCTGTGTCCTCTCTTTCATTTCTGTTTTCCTATCTTTTACATTTTCTCTTTCTCTGCATCTCACTGTCCCCACAGCCTTAGCAAGGACACTAAAACATCACAGGAGGATTTTGGTTGGGTATAGGAGGTGGCATGTAGTACAGACTCCTTCTTCCCCTTCCTGAAGTCCTAACAAAATAAATACAGAGAGGAAAAAAGTTATAAACCCATTAGAATAAAGAAAAGGAGAAATAATAAAATGTCAGCATAACTGGGAGGTGGCCAGCTGACCAAAGAGCACTATATGGTCTTGGAACTGGGCAGAGCTTAACTTCTAAGCTTGTGTCAGGGGAAGCCAACAGAAGGCCAGAAGGGGCAGGAGTACCACAGCAGCTGGAGGCACCAACTCATCCTGGAGGCTAAAGTGTAAGCCTGAGAGCAGACCTGGCCTTTAGAACTTCTAGACTATCCCCTCATTCCATATTCATCCTGATAACTCTCCCAAAAGCACACTGAAGACTGGTGAACCCTCCTTTGGAGCAGCTGACTCAAGGATTGCCATGACTGAGGTAGAAGGTGTGTACCCAAAGTCTCATATGTTCAAAAGAAGAGTTTTCAGAAGGTGGCTGGACCCCAAAGACTCTATCTTCATCATCTATTCATGGGTTGTAGTTTTATCCCATTATTGGGAGGAAATGGAGACAGCAGGTTGGGCCTGGTGGACAGGAGTGAGACATAACCACAGGAACTAAATCTAGTCCCTGGTGCCACCTTTCTGGCTCTTTCCTTTTTGCTCTGCCTCCTGATTTCCATGAGGTGAATAGTGCCACTGCATCATGATGTTTCACTGTGTTGTGCTTCACCCATGGCCCACTAAACCATGAGACCAACAAACCTTTCCTCTCTAAGGTTGCTTTGTGCCAGGCCCTTGGTCCCAGCAACGGAAAGCTAATGCATGAACGGCCTGCTCTCCAGGACTTGAGGGACAACACAGGGCATGATAAGGCACTACTAGGTCAGGAGCTGAAAAACTGGGCCCATGGCCTCTTTTTTTCTTCTAAATAAAAATTTATTGGAACACAGCCATGCTCACTCATTTTCATATTGTCTGTAGCTTCTCTTACATAGCATGGTGAAAATGTGATAATTGCAATAGGGCCCATATGGCCCACAAAGCTTGAAGTACTTATGTTATCTCTCTGGAACAAAACTGTTGACCCTTAGCCTGGTGTGAAAGCATAGGTCAAGCGTGGCCTGTCCTTCAGCTGGAACTAGCACCGACTATGTCTTCCAACTAAACACAGGCAACCAAGGCATCTGATAAAAACTTCCCACACAAAAGGGATTAAGGGAGAAAGAGAATACAGGGGCAAAAAAAAAAATTGCAGAGATTAGAAAAAAACGTCATTTTTCTATAATTAATGTCCTTGCAGAGATAACATGGATATATTTTTTCATGAAACATGAGTAAAATGCTATATAAAAAGAACACTGAAAATTTTGAAAGTTAAAATTAAAATGTAAAATCAGAATAAGAATAATCCAATAGAAACAGTTATGGCCTACGTAACGGTGTTTCGGTTGGTAACAGACTGCCACGTAGGGCAGGGGTCTTCCAAGTTATAATGATTATTTCCTATCTTCTCGAGATGCAGCAACTGGGACAACACTGTGGTGTAACACGTCCCTTGCATGGCTGTGGCGTTGCTGGACTAAGCACAATAGGTGTGCTGCTAACACATCCGAGTACAGCGCCTCAATTGCGCAAAGTGCACAGCGTCGCAGTCATAATGAACAGCTATTCCTGGCTCGTGCATCTGCAGGACAATATCTTTATCATTATTCTAAAGTGTACTCTTATTACTTAGAAAGTTTCATATAGAGTACCACACCAAGCTTTGTGGCAGCACCTTTATCCATCTCCTTTACTGATTGCCTCAGTGGTCAGATTGAAGGAATGATCTCCAGAACCCAGGTCTGTGAGTGCCCTTGAAGGGCCTCACAAAGGTCAGAAGAGCCTGATAGCGCGCTCAGATGTGTCCCAATACTGGCATGAGGAAGGGTTGTACTGGATGACACAGTTGGAGAACTCTCTCAGAGAGTGGAACAAGAACACAGACCAAACAGGAGGATCCAGTCAAGATGTCCAACTGCTCAGAAATACAGGTTTTGGAAGGAGAAGATGTGGAAGAGAAAGTCATCAACAAGTACTACCAGGAAAGTTCCTGAAGTCAAAGCTTGTGATGTTCCACATACAGTGCAAATGCATCTGCTCTGTGAATGGATCCATAGCTGCAGCCTTGGGCCTAGGGACATTAACACCAGGGTTCAGGGTTTCCCACAGGAAAGAATGAAAAAGTGGGAAACACAGTCTGCTCTCAGAAATTCACAATAAGAATGACACTGGGCTTTTCAAAAACAAATTTGGTGCCACAGATGACAGATAATGCTTGCATGACTCAGAAAAGAAATGCGTTCCCTTTATCCAAGTGAACTGGTGTTCAAGGCTGACAGGAGATAAAGAACTCTTCAATCTGTGAGGCTCCTGTAAGTTGTGAATCTCCTCATAAATGTCTTCTGGCAAAACCCTGTAATAAACACAATCAACCTGTGGGGCAGAAGAAGGTATGCATTAAGAAGATGGTGCCGAGGAAGCTACTCCTCACCTTCTATTTAGGAACAGCCGAGAAAGGCTAGCATAGGGCTCGCTGCCCTGTGACAGTAACCCTGAGTAACACAATGATTGATTGATTGTGCTTAACTAAGATTAGAAGCTTAACAAAATTGGCCCAGCAATTCTATACCTGAAGGTGTAGAGGACCCACGTTGGGTGGCTCATGTGCGGGATGGTATAAATGGGAATTGAGAAAGAATGGATGGGCTTCCCTTCTAGGGAGGAGCTCCAGCCTTGGCCTTTAGCTTGGACACCATCTCCTGGCTCAGTAATGCACTCTTTGACCTCCATCTTGGATCTTTTCGCCTTTTGATGGAGACTCATCAGGTTTCCATTGCAGACCCATCAGCTTCCTGATACAGACTTTCATAGACACTTCAGGGAGCTTCAGACCTTCAGTCTCCAGTGTGCAAATGCCCTCTGCATGCTTTATCATCTGACTCTGTGGCTACCATTGTAAGCCAATCTTGTAATTTCTTATACATTGTACATCTCGTGTTCCATTTTTTTCTCTAGTGAAACTCATGCAAGTAGTAAATGAAGTTTAAGCTATATCTAGGAAGTAATGCTAGAAACTATCTTCCTGACCAGGTGGTATCCAAACCCAATTTGTTTTCCTCTGTGTGAACAGCTCAGTTCCCCATTCCCAGTGCCCTGGGGGCAACTTGCTGAGAATGGTTGCACTGTGAGACCCAGGTGTCCCTGAGCCACACCTCAGGCAACCTCTGATGGTTTGCTTAGGACAATGATGTTTGTGATAAATAAGCACAATAAAGAGTTGGTACAAGAGAGGTCACAAGTGAAATCCACAGCACAACATGGGCAGTGGGCAGATGGCACATATCTAGCCAAGCAGCAGCGTAGCTGGAGGGCCCCTGTCTGCAAGGTCCCTGTCATTCGTCTTGTGCATCTGCATGCCACTTCTCACCCTGCTAGGGACCAGAGCATGATCATGGAGGCTAAGGGTGATGCAGAGAGCATTCGTGTCATAGGTGTATCCAGTTGGTGACCTCGTTTCCTGTGTTTAACTCCTATCATTGGAGACTCAGGCTGTGACTTTTGTCATAAGCTCCACACAGAGTATGTCCATAATCCACAGGTCAATATTAATAAAACTTTATTAATTAAACTTGCTCAAGTGAAAAGGGGAGTTTAACGCAAGGATATGCATTACTCCATGAAATCAAGGACATCTGAGTTAACCCTTAAAAAAGGAAGAAAAATGGTTACTCTAAGTAGCCCTTGCCCCACGTATTTGCCTTTGTAGGAACTCATGGCTTGACAGTTCAAAGGTCACATTTTCATGCACATGCCAGAACTCTTCTGATTCCCAACTCCAAGGCCTTGAAGAATGATTTTTATGGGCCATACTTGGGCCAGGGATTTAGCCCTGGTCCGGTCTGTCAGTGACTATATGCTGTGGTTTTTCCCTTGAACAGAATTGGTAAAAGAGGAGACAGATTTCTGAAAAAAGGAGTGGTTGCAGAAAGCAGGCAGACCCCAGAAGATGCATGTCCTGGCCATGAAGTACTGTGCATGCTGAGCTCCTGCCATGTGTCTGGTGTGTGAACATTCCTTACTCTCTAGGGATTTATAATTTGTTTGGGGAGATAAATGGGACAAAAGAGAGAATTCAGAAAACAAGGTAGCCACGATGCACTAAAGAATGCCAAGCATGGTCCTTCTGTGTCCAAATATTTTACCGTGATAACCTAGTGAAAATGTGGATCAGCTCTGCAGCTCCAGTGCTCCTGAAGGTCAGAAGGCCGAGGGGTGTTTTGGGTTCATGAGGCAGCCACCTTGCCCTGCTGTCAGGATGAGACTCAGAACCTGGCTGGTTGACTCAAGCTGCTGAGTCACAGCTCAGAAAGCAGTCCTGTGGTGTTTCTGCTGCTAATGTTCCCACACATGCCAAGGGCAGTGGAGCTTCTGGCCACCCCATGACCTGTACCTGTGTGGCCTTTCACTGCACCAGTACTGGGTCTCTCCTACCTCACACAGCCTCGCGTACCTACTGGGACCCTTCAGGCAGCTCACAGAGTAGCTCCTGGAGGGTGCTGTGTGCTGCAGAACTCAATCTGGGCAACGAGCTCCAGGCTTTCTTGAGCCCTCACATCCACTCTTTGCACACATGGCTGGTATTATGGTTTAGATCTAAAATGTCCTTTAGAAGGCTCAGGTGTCCAGAGTTGGGTTTTCAGAAGGTGAACAAATCAATCCGCTGTCAGGGCCATAGCTGAAGGGCTACTGGAAGGCAGGCCGAGTGGGAGGAAGTGGGTCGCTAGGGTCTCACCTTTGAAGGTTCTATGTATCTCCTGCTCTGGCTCTCTTCCTGCTCTCTTATCTACTACATCCTCGTGCCTTAGAAACAGGTGACCATGGATTGAAACCATGAGCCAAAATCAGTCTTTCCTGCTTTAGGTTGTGTGTGTCAGGTGTTTTGTCCCAGCCTCAGAATGCTCATACATCGAGGCTGCCAGGTTTCCAGCTCATACTCCAGGTCCTTGCATGCCAAGGGTCACCTGTCCTCACTCTATGGCTGGGAGCAGATAGCGCCCCAAGTCTTGGCTTCTGCTAGGAGATCCTTGGCTGCAAGTGAGGAGACTACTAGGCAGCCAGGAGCCCTCAGCTGAGAGAGGAGCCACGAGCTGGAACAAAAAAAAAAAAAAAGAAAAAGTCCAGCCTCTTCCACAACCTTCAACAAGGAAACAGTCATGTGCTCTCTCTGCCACAATGGAATGCACCCTAAGGAGGCCTTGGTTGGTGAATTTTGTTTTGTTTTAATGTATTTAGTACAGGGTCTCACTACATAGATCACACATGTAGTGATCCTCCTGTTTTCAGCTTCTCAAGCATTGGGATTACAGGTGCGCTCCACCACGCCCAGTCTCAATCACTCAGCGCGCCCAGGGATGGGACCAGCACGGCATGCCAGGGGTGGAACCCCAGTCCCTGCATCTGCCTAAGCAGGCACTTTACTCTGTTGCTGAGCTATCTGGCCAGCCCTTGGCGGGTTTCATATATGGCTTAGTAAAGTAGGAACAAAGCACTGAATAAAACACTCAGAAGCAACAAGCACAATTGTTATTAGACAGGATGCATGGCCATAAAAAAAACATTTTCGTAGCAACACCTACTGTCTAGTGCAGTGGAGAGGGGAAAAAAGAAAGCAAGCAAAGAGGAGACCACACACTACCCCAGATGTGTGTGTGTGTGTGTGTGTGTGTGTGTGTGTTTGCTTTTAGAGACCAGGAAGAATGGGAATTCCACCAAAAAGGCCAACTTTCTACTGGAAAATAAGTAGTAGGAGAACAGACAGGAAACAAAACAAGACACCTGACACATCCTGTGCAGTGACTACTTGACACCACACACAACAGTCACAATACACAACACCTCTGATAGAATAGCTGCTGGGAAATGTAGTTACCCCACAGGGTCTAAAGGACTTGTAGAGAATCAAGTCATCTTTTGTGTGTGTGTGTCTTTTTGAGACAGGGTCTTGCTATGCAGTTCAGGCTGGCCTTGAGCTCACTTTTGTAGCCCAGGCTGGTCTTGAACTCATATCAATCCTCTTGCCTCAGTCTCCCAAGTGCTGGGATTACAGGCACACACCACCATGCCTGGTTCAAGTCATCTTGATTACATAGATCTTAAAAGCAGAATTAGAATAATTTTACTACATTGCCCGTATTCTTACAAAATATCCGTATGTAAATAGTGTCTCTCTGACTACACCAAATACACAGTTTGCTTTTCAAAATCTCAAACGCTTTTAGCAGAGTTTAAAAATGATCACAGAAATGTAAATAGAGGCTAATGGTGCCTTGAGGGGATTCCTCAAAATGACAGCTATTGATGGACCTGCGGGAGAACAGAGAGCAACAGTCCCGCATTTGCGTGGGGGAGGAGAGAACAAGGCCTGACTATCTGTTCTGTCCAAGCCCTGGACAACAACAAAAGGAGAATAGGAGGAGGCAAGACCAGAGAACAAAGTTAAGCAGGACTTCCAGAGACCCCAGAGTTCCTTGGACCTCTGAGCGGGACCCCAGGCCTCTGACCCCTTCACCTTATGGCTCTGTCATTTTTTCTTTATTTCTGTTTCATAGCCATCTTTCACATTGTTTTTATTTTTCTCTGTAGTTTGTCCTGTATTTCCTAAGTGTTCTAAGATGAGACACTCCTATTTTTAGAAAAATAATTAAACAAGCAAATAAAATATAAAGGTACCACAAAAGCAGCATGCTGACTCTGTGTGTGTGTGTGTGTGTGTGTGTGTGTGTGTGTGTGTGTGTGTGTGTGTATGTGTGTGGCCACTCTTGCCTACAAAATAACCAGCAGAATCTGGAGCTTTTCATAACTGGAATCCTGAATGCTCCTCCTGGCCCTGGGGTCTCTGTTCCATCTCTGCTTTTCTTGGGATTATGATTCTTGTTTATTTTTTAAATGATAATTTGTTATAAATTTATTTTTTCTTATCTTTATTTCAGCAAATTGCTAATTATGCTGTTTGGGTTATAACAGCATGATTTGTGCTCTGTTACCGGAAATGGCAAATTAAATCATCTTTTTCTCAGGCACTAAATTTCTTAGGTGGCTTCTTTTATTAATTTCAATTTTGAAATGCTTCAATAGATCATTTTTTAGAGCAGTTTTAAATTTACAGCAAAGTTAAGCAGAAAGTGCCACGAATGGCAGGGCATGTCTATAATCCCAGCACTCGGAAGGCTAAGGCAGGAGGATGGCCATGAGTTTGAGGCCAAACTGAGCTACATAGTGAGTTCAAGGGCCAGCCTGAACCACACAGTGAGAATTTGTCTAAAAAAAAAAGTTGAGAGCTGGCCGAATAACTCAATGGATTAAAGTGCCTGCAAGCAGGTGCAGGGGCCAGCGGTTCAATCCCTGAGCCTGCCATGCTGGCCCCACCCCTAGGCGTGTTGAGAGGCAACTGAGATTGGGTGTGTTGGCACATGCCTGTAATCCCAGATCTTGGGAGGTTTATAAACAGGAAGATCACTATGAGTCCAATCTACATTGTGAGACCCTGAACACCCTATAGACCCTTCCCTAAAAACAAACAACAACAAAAAAAATGTTAAGCATAAGGTAGAACTCCTAACGTCCTCTACTACAGCAGCATATTACCACAATCAGGGGACCTGTGGACACAACATGGCCCAAAGTCCATAATTCCCATTAGGGCCACTTTGGGTGTTGTGCAGTCTATAAGTTGGACAAATTTGTGATATGGCATAGCTACTGTAATAATATTATGCATGATATTTTCACAGCCACAGAGTCCTCTCCGCTCTACCAATCCTTCTTTCCTTCCCTCCTCACCCCTGCTAACCACTGATTTTTTTTTTTTTTTTTTCCATCTCCATGGTTTTATCTTCTCCAGAACAGCTTGTGCTTGGGGCCACACTTGCTGAAGACTCTTCAATCCTTCACACAGAAATAAATGCTTAGGCTTCCTCCATGTCTTCTGATAGCACAGCTGCTCACTTCTTTCTAATGTCGACCCGAGGATCTCAGGAGTCTGCCTCCCATGCCCATCCCCAGAGAACTGGAAAGCTATTTGTGGGCACGCCCATGCCAGTGTATCAGTTGTGCTTGTGGTTGTCATGGTTGGTGTCTAGTTGTCCTCCCAAAGCCTCATGCAGTCATGGGGTGGACTTCTAGAGTTTGTGATTAACTCATGATCCACTGGGATTGTGGGTGTGAGTGCTGCTGGGATTATGGGTGTGAGTACTACACCCAGCCTGGGGCAGACAGCTGAATGCAGCTTAAGGGAGACAGACTTGCTCTCTGCAGCCACTGTTGCTGCTACTCCTGCCATAAGCTCTTGCTTTCTTGCTCTTTGCTGCTGTCATGAAAGATTGCTCTCCACCATGTGCTGCTCTGTCTTGGAGCCCACTCAACATGGACTGAAACCTCCTGTGACTGAGCTAAATAAACCTTTCCTCCCCAAATTTTGAGTGTCGCGTATTTGTCCCAGAAACAAGAAAGAGTAACTAAGACTGGTGATGCTACTTATAGTCCACAGAGTTGCATTTTTAAAGGATTCTGGGACCACTGGGATTTGTGCCCATGCGTTGTTTCCAGTCAGCGTGGATTGGCTGCTCTTTTGTCATTTTTTATTTATTTATTTTATGTTTTATGTATGTATTTTTCAACAGGTATACACACATTTATAGATGTATTCCAAATTTAGTACATGATTTCTCTAATTTCCCCACATTCAAATTGATAAGGACTTCGGCAGCATATACACTGAATTATAATCTTGTAGAAAATTTATTTCTAAGTCGAAAACCCATAAATCCAGGAAAAAGCCTTACTTATAGTTCATGAAAACAATTGTGTTCCTGAGGCACAAATCATAGAACTATTGAAATTACCAGCTGGATGAAACTTTGAAGATAAACCAGTTAATTGATAAATTAAGTCTTGTACAGCATATTGTTGGGTTTTGCTTTCTAATCCATTCTGCCAGTCTATTTCTTTTAATTGGTGAATTGAGTCCCTTTACACTGATGGTTATAACTGAGCTGTACTGACTTAGGTTTGACATGTTATTTACCTTCTGCTGCATACCTCTTTTTCTTCTGTGTTTAATTGTTTTCCCTATTTGGTGGGTTCTTTCTATGCTCATCTGTGAAGTTGTAGTCGTTGATCTCTCTCTAGAATACCTTTTAGTAATCTGTGTAGGGTTAGCTTTGTCGTCATGAAATTCTTTAGTTGTTTTTTATGAGGGAAATATTTCGTGTTTCCATTAAACTTGAAAGAGAGTTTTGCAGGATATATCAGT
>PVKN010043516.1:0-10226 GCA_004027915.1 Capromys pilorides
TTACTACCCTTATCCAATGACTTTTCCATTTCAGTTATTAAAGTTACACTGTTCTCTTCCTTCTGTCTTCCATCCTATAGGTTCCATTTCTTTGTTAAGATTTCCCATCTAGGGCCAGTGAGATAGCTGGGTGGTCTAAAACGTTTGCTTAGCAAGGGTAGGCAAAAATTCAGAGACCGAAGTTGGATCTCTGATCCCTGGCACCACACATACCACTAGCCTTGTCCCTGGTGTGGGCTGAACTGGACTCTCTCTCTCTCTCTCTCTCTCTCTCTCTCTCTCTCTCTCTCACACACACACACATACACACACACACACACACACACACACACAGATTTCCCATCTAGTCTTTCATTATTGCCATCTTTCCATTTAAGTATTTTAGTATATTTATAATAGCTACCTTCAGTATGTTACTGCTAGTTCCAAAGGTGTTGCCATTTCGGGGCATGTTCCATCATCACTTTGCTTTTGTCTGTGGATCTGCTCTTCTGGTTTTCCCTCATGTCTCATCGTGATCGCATAACCCCTTGTCAAAACATGGATTCTGCTTTCTATAGCTGAAGGTTATTTTCGTTCTTTCAGGCTTTGATTGATGCTACCGGGTAATTACCTTGTGATAATTATTTGTGGAAGTTCATTTTGTACTTGTGAAGGTAGAAGTGTTTAGTCATGAATTCCTACTCCTGAAATGTTGTCTCTACCTCCGGGATGTGAATTCTTGGAGATTCAGTAAAATTCCAGCTGTAGGGTTTTTCAGTCCTCCTGAGGCTGCAGACTCTCAGATCTGCGCTCCTCCTTTCCACTGGCGATCCTGAAATCTCTGCTCAGGTTTTCAGCTGTTCTGCTGTTGTTTTCCACCATATTTCTTGAATATCTCCTATGAGGACAAGCTTCCACGTAGGATTTCAGAGCAGTTTCTCTGCACAGATGGGGCTATGCCTCCCTCTTCTTCAGCATATTCATCCCCATAAAAATACAGCTGCCCTGGTAGCTTTAACTTCTGTCCTCTGAATGCACTGTCCTCTGACTGAAGACATTCCTTAGGGCAAGGCTGTGTTAGAGTAGGTCCCGTCTTCTATGGCTCCCAGCTTTCAAAGGTTAAATGTCCTTCCATTGTTCATTCTTGGTGCCCACAGACAGTTATGTCCATGATTCATACTTACCTTGTCATGCATAAATGTATATTATTTTAAATATTTGATAATAGTGAATCTTTATATAGATTCATGCATACACATATGTATTTAGAAATATATAGCTACTGTAGCATTTTTATTACTTTGAACAGAAGCATTTGTCTAATATAAATTATCCTGCCATTGCCAGAGCTGCAAGACCTTGTCTGCTATGTGTTTTAAGCAGCTAAAATTTAGTTTTCTTCCACTGAAGATGGATATTGGCTAATATCCTTCATTTTACAATTTAATTTGCATTTTAGAATATATGTGTTGACATCTATATTATAAGTTTGTGAAATTCCTTTCTTCTTACTCATTATTGAGACCATTTGCAAATGCTTCGCTCATCTTGGTCTCATTAAATTTTTCACACACTGAAATAAAGTCACACATAGACACTGATGGGGAGAAATGACCTTTTATAAGCACACAAAAGACTTGGAAAATGTTTGTTATCATCTTTTACTTTAACTTCTTCCTTCATAAATATGACATTATAATTTTAAAAAGGTCACTCTTTTTCATTAGTGTGGGAATTACCAGTTGTTTTATGGGATCATTTTTATTCTTTTTTTTTTTTTCTGTCTTCAAAAATTGGTCTGTCAGGGGCTGATATTTCTTGTCTATGTGGCAATTTACAGTCTCAGATGATATCAAAAGGGAGCGCACTCAGTTTCTCCATTTAATTTTTGAGACCTCGTGTTATCTGATGTTCTTGAACCCTACTGGTGAATGGTTGTGATTTAAATCCAGCCATCCTCATGCAGGGTCTCTTTTACGTCCTTGTTAGCATAATAAAGATAGTTGTTTCCTCTGAGTTTAACTGTGAGCAGTCTGCACATTTCTTATTGTTGCAACTCATCTGCTTCAAGCTACACAACTTCTACAGACCAAGGGTACAACACAGCCTCTACCTCTCTGTTTTAAATAACACCTTGAATTCTCTATGACCTTTCTGTGGCTAAATGTCTTCATTTTAGTGGTGGCATTTCTATCTAACAAAGGTCGAATCATAAAGCATTTGTGAATGTCTCCAATAGAAGCCCATAACATTGAGCTACTTTGTAGTTTGTGTGTACTTGAAAAACCAAGTTTTTGTACTAACAGTAACAACCAGAGCCATGGCAGTCCACCTATGTCTAGCTGTTAGTAGATGGTAAATCCCATGATTTCTTGGATTTGTGATGCGAACTGAGGCACTGAGTATTTTCTTAGAAGCAAGTGACCTTGGATGAAATATAAGACCCTCTATGGCCTCATCAGCATGATATTCTAACCAAGGATCCTCAGACCTGAGTCCACTGTGACCCTCATATTCCTTCAACTGTATTTTCACTTTGATTGCTTAAGAACTGCTATCATAATGCAATTGATATCAATGCACAATGTTGTATAAAAAATCAAAATGTTAACTCAGAATGTCAATGTAATCTTCAACTATAATTTACATAATTAACGTGATATAGGACAGGACACTGTGGTGTGTGTTTAAAGTTTAAAGTGTATTACAATTAAAGGGACACTGCTACTTATCACCTTCCAAATATTTCCCTTCCCTTCCAACACACTTGCCCGATCATTCTTGCCTCCTTCAGAAGCAGTTCTGGGAGTCCTCTTTCATGGGTGTCGGTACTTATGCTGTCAGGACAATCTTGATGTCCTGAACTGATACAAAATATTTACCTTTGAGGGTCATTTTGACTTTGACAAGAACTGGGTCTGGTTAAAAAGGTGGACGAGGGCACACTATAATGTGCTTACACCCTTGACTTCCCACTGGACAGCTCTTGGCAGTGGCATTCCCTGTTTTTTTCATCCTATCCCATAAAGACACTCACAAAGGACTTCCAGAACTGCTTCACAAAGCAGTGAGAACCATGAGATAAGTGTGTTGGAAGGGAGGGCAACAATTCTGAGGGAAATTAATAGCGATGTGTCTTTTACCATAATACATTTTTAATTTAAGCATTACATCTATGTTTACATCATATCTCAGGCAATATTTTCTATGACCTCATCAGCACAGTAACCAGAGTTCTTTGTACCTGATTCATCATGACCTGAAGGACAGGTTGTATTCCTGCAAGCTACACTGTTATACTGCCTTTACTCCTAACAACTTGTATCATAATCCAGTGACTGTCAGTTAAGTATACTTTACACAAATTTGTAACATCAACACTAATCTTGAGTCAACTGTACTTTATACAGTACATAAACGATTTCAAATGTTTAGTCTTTCTTTTGTTTTTATTACCACATCATTTGTGATGGGCCTTGTCCCTGATCATACTACTTTCCATGCTCTGTGATGTGGTGGGAGGAACCACACTGTAGCTGTGGCTCTTGGTTGTCAGTGTTTTGCCGTAGATTTTGAGTTCTGACCACCTCCATCTCTTGCAGGATGCAGGCTGGCTGGTGGGAGTAAAGGAATCAGACTGGCTTCAGCACAGAGACCTGGCTGCCTATAAAGGCCTCTTTCCAGAGAACTTCACCCGGCGCCTGGAGTAAGGCTGCAAGTGTTGCAGGAAGAGCTGGACGACTGGGTTTTTAAACCTTTGTGACATCCTGAAGAGTTCACTTTTGCTATGACACTCATAACCATTTACAGACTGATGCCAGACAAAGATTGGGAAGACCTGTCAGTAGAGCATGTATGCCAAAACAAACAAACAAATGTAAGAGGGCAAAACAAAAAAATGAAGGAAAAAATCCTTACTTTGTTCCCACGGGGTCCATAACACGTTGGTTTGTGCTTTGTCCCAGCTGTGGACACTCTTGTACTTGACAGCCCTTCCACCAGTTCTAAAGTAGCTTTCTCTGGACTGGACTTTAATTTCTCTGCACCAAGTATGTGATATCCAGTGTCTTCCCTGCAGAAGATGTGAAGAATTTTCCCTTAGTACAACTTGATCTTACTCCCCTGCCCAGGTGTGAACGCCCCCCCCCTCTCTTTCTCTCTCTCCCTTTCAAGTTTACTGTGTTTAAAATTAATCTGCTGCAGATGTTTTCAATGGTCTCTTCCAACACACCTATCGATACCTACCTGTGGACACACAGTCGCACGTGCTAGTTCTGCCAACTGCTGGATCTATGTGTATGCGGAAGGCTCCATATGCATAGTTGCTTTCTTTTGTTTCCATTGTAGCTCTCTGCCGCTCAATTGTCACTGATATATGTGTTGCTCTTACTCTGTCTGGCATTACAATCGCAGAACCAGCCATCCCATTGCCAAAGCAGTCAACAGTACCTGTGTTTGTCATGTGCGGTTGTCAGGATGAGGGCACAGCAGGTCCACGCTGCTGCCCTTTTGGAGAGATGCAGGGTCTTATTGTGCAGCTGCCAGCTGCTCTGGCTGGAGGAAGGCAAGGCTGGGAGGATCAGCTTTGGTTTTCCCTTCTGCCTTTAAGAGATTGGCTATAAGACGGGGCATATTACTTCCACTCCAGTGAACCAAGTTAAAAGAGCTATATATTTCCACCTCTTTCTATTTATGCAACTCATCTCCACAAAGTCATCCTAAAAGAAAAATAGGTGGTGTATGCTGTATCCACAAATCACTTGTACCAGTTATGTTTTCAGTGCTGTGTCATTCCAAATAAACCTTTGGTAATCTCCAACAATTACCCTAAATCCTTTCCATGAGTCTTTTCTGCCCCCTTTTTGAATCCTGATCCATTTGGACATGCTGGTTAAAACAAATCATTTTGAAGTTGTTATTTGTGCCGAAAAATGCTTTTTCTTTCACCTAGTTGTGCTTCACGGTCTCTCTTTACCCTTCTCCTCCTTCATTCCAGTCATTGCTGGCCATTCTGTGTCCGTGGTGACCAGCAATTACTGTAGCACAAATAACAGCTATTCAGGGAGACCCAAGAAGGTGCCTCTCTGGACTCCGAGTCTGAATTACTGACAATCTTAAGACCTTCATAATCAATAATTTCTTCCCATGACAGCTTCTTCTTCTTCTTCTTCTTCTTTTTATTTATTTTTTTGTCACTTTTCTTTCTGGCACGTTTATGTTTCAGGTACATGAAAATTAGCACAGACAAAATAGAAAAGCAATGCACTGGACCATTACTGCCTGAACTCTTCAATCAAAACTAATTTTATTCTGACTTCAACTCTTTTCTGTTAATACAATTATGTATACGGTGAAGGCTGATCAAGAACACACATTCTTAGACTTTTAAGTGTGATGTGTATTTTCAACTCTTAGTGCAAATTGTTCTGGTGGATTATTGATTTTGATGTTTTAAGTCTTAATGGGGAAATATTATTATTGGCTCAAGAGTTTTGCAAGGGCTAATTCATAAGAAAACCAGTTCATCATGAATGGTCGTCTAGTGCAAACGAATAGCAGCATGCTAGCGCCCCACAACAGGACTGGCAGTTCAGGATATGAGATGCAGCAATATGAGATTTAGCACAGAGAAACCCTTGTTGGCATTAAGAGTACATGGGGAGGCGGGGGGCATAGAGATAGCTCAGTGGTCTAAAGGGCCTGCTTAGGCAAGCATGCAGGGACCGCAGTTCTATCCCCGGCACCATATGCTGTGCCAGTCACACCCCCAGCGTGGGCTGAGCCAGCCACACACAGAAAAATGTATACAAGGAATGCTAAGAGGCAAAGCTAAAAAAATTTGTTCTAGTAACAAAATGCACCTAATGTATGATAAAGACAATTGTCACACCTCCTGCAGCAGTTATTCTGAAATTCCTGTCACACCCCTGTGCAGGGTAGCTCTCATTGAATAGTGTGACCAATATAAATTTCACTTTGAACTTCTAGGTAAATTTATTTATGCAAAGCAAACTAATTTCTCTACAACAGAATGCTCTTATGTAGCTGTTTAGTCTTTCTTTGATTTTTTTTTTTTTGTTGTTGTTTGTTTGTTTTTTTTAAGCACTAAACAATAAGGTTCCCTATTCAGAAATTGCCAAGATCCCAGGGTTCCCAGGGTCCTGAAATAGATGAGCTGGAGGAGATGAGGATCAGTAGGGTTATTCTCCAGAAATGGCCTCAGATGTGGAGAGAGTGTTCTTTCCAATTGCAGTGGATGCTTCAGGGGATGTGTGAGTAGTGTCAGGGGCTCCCTGTGGTTCCCCAGGTCTTTCCACCTTCCTTTCTCAACCTACTTTAAGTTCCCCAACCACCAACCCAGTCTAGGTACATGACTTGATTGTATGTTGGTGAATTTGTTTTTGTGTTTCGCACCAAATGGCCTGGGCCCAGCTCTGTCTAGGTCTGCTCTCCATGTTCTCATCCTGCTCCTGCAACCCAATGACACACAGACCTTCCAATAGTTACAAGTCAGAAAAGGGAAGCCTGTGGTGCTTAGGAAGCACATACCTACTTGGTATTCCTCCCAGGGCCTCCAGGAATCTATACACTTGGGAGGGAGGGACAACTGAAAAAGTTCTTTGGTAATATGAATGTGTAATAACCTCTCAGGGTCCCAGAAACAAGACAACTCCATGTACCAAACTGCTGTCACTTCAACCCACAGGCTCTTTCTCTGACAGAGATAGGATGGGTTTTGAATTGATCAGAGAACCACATCCATTGTGTTGTGGGCTTCTGGGAAGAGTGTGAAAGTGTAGAATCCTGGAGCTCTTTAACGACAAAAAGAAGCCTTCAATCAGGCTATTTGGGAAAATCCTGCCATGTCTCACAGTGGCCAGGCAGTGACACATTATAGAAAACACCTGTGGGAAACCACAGAAGTTGTGAGAAATCAAGAAGTTTAAAGATGACTGAAGCTTTGCATTTCATTCACACAGATGCAAGGTAGAATACCTTGAAGCCTTAAAAATAGATGGGTCACAGGGGTTGGGAGATAGCTCTGTGGCACAAGTGCCTGCCTGGCAAATGCAAGGTTGTGAGTTTAACTCGAATCCTGAGAAAAAAAAATACATGGGTCACAGATTGGCCTTCCCAGGGGGATTCTATTCATCTTTCCTGAGGGGCCCAACTAAAAGTCATCTTCAGGTTTTTCTTGAATCACAACAAAAACCTTATAAACAATCTATGCCAGATCTTGGTGTAGAATGCAGCGCTTGGCACCTCCTGCAGCATTCCCATGCTTGATCGTGTGGCCGCTGTCTTCCCAGCCTGTGCCCTCTTCCTAGGATGCAGATAAATGGAATAGGATATTTGGTGGCAGCACAGAGAAGACAGTGACCAGTGTTCTCAGTCAACCTAGGAAATCAAACTCCGTGTGGTTCTATTCATCTCTGAGGCAGCCCTGTGTCCTGTCTTAGATCTGATTCAAGATTATCCTATCCTGCAGGGCCTGGATGAGACCATCCTGCTATTCCAGGAAGACTCCTTAAGGTCCAAGCAAGTGTTTGTGAATCTGCTCATGAAAGTTAAATAAACAATGCTGGGATAAGCTGACTCATACTTTTAGATATTCCATGAGTCCCTGGCTATACTTTACAAAGACTGTCTAGTGACCATCTACACTGACTTTACCATTTGAAAGGTAAATGTGACACAACACATAAATCTATGCAAATCAAGAGAGAAGCCAGTTAGGTATTCAAGCTCTTTCAAAGGAAATCTAAATTTTCTCTTACCTTCTGAAATTCCAACTAATTCCCAGTCCCACGTAATCTCAGGTCCAACATTCAGGGTATCTGACTCCTGAAGGTCAGGTGAGAGTGGTCTGGTTATTTCTCTTCCTCTGTAGCCTCCTGAACAAAGTGTGTGTGCAGCTGGCCTTCAAACAGCATGCCCTACACCTTCTTATGCTGTGTCAGTACAGTCGGTGGCCTGAGCACCTTTTCCATAAGCTCACTGCCATGCGGATGACACCCTGACACCAACTTCCCATCAATAAACGCTGCTATAGCTAGTGCTGTTACCCCGTCATTTACCAGTGACCACCAACTGACTTCTGAGGTACGTGGTGATGCCATCAAATCAGATCCTCCCTAAAATTCTAACATATTAACTCTCTGGTTGTTTCTCTTCTGCCGACTTTCTTTGTTTTACTTCCAGTGGTATCAGAAGCAGGGTGTGAGGCTAAGTGATCTCAGTCTCCCTCCTCTAGCTTATATGCAGCTCTCTAAGGAATGTTTCTCCAAGGGATATTGTTGTCTTCATGTCTGTGCATCCTTTTGTTCATTAAATATTTTTCAAGCTCTTGCTAGGTGTCAGTTACTGTACCTTGGGGCCACATTTTACCAGACTTTCTGGGATGTGTCAAGATGCCACCATAGGGCTCTCCATTTCTCACACTCCAAATGCCAGTGCTGAAGACTTGGAAGTTTCCTCCTGTGCTTTGCTTTCCAGATGACGCACATCTGCCATTATTGCTGTCCTCCAGTGAACAGGCCACTTTGCTCGTTGATATTTATCACCTGACTTAGTAGCATCCTTCCCACTGCTAGAGAGATGATTATACTGCTTCTTCTCTCCTCACTTCCTGTCTTCCCAGTTTTCCCACTCCCTGGCCTATTTAATCCACCCACCATGGATGCCAGTGTATTGCCTTCCCCTTTCTTTGTCATACTCAGACTCTAATGATGACCTTCTGTTCCATGTTATAAATCACATCAAATTGCAGCGCCATTGCCTGGCCTCGAAAGTCCTCACATGTTCACTGATTTCCATCTTCTGCTTTCATCAGATGTCTTCCCACTTCCCCACCCCTGCTTCTCCATCCTGGAACTACACCTTGACACATCCTTCCGTTGGGCCACTTGCCCCCTGAGTTGCCTCCCATCATCCTTAGGACACAACTCAAGCCCAATCTCCTCATAGAAGTCTCTTCACTGCTTACTCCTGTGCCCTTCCCCACTCCTTTAACCTTTCGTTTTCTCCACTAAGTGACAAGCTGCTTATCACTGTCTTCTGTATTCTACATCCAGCCTAGGGTCTATGCATATGCTTGTGCTGAATGAGTATGGGACCAACTTACTGGCTGGCTCAGGATACACCCAGAAAGTTCTAAGCCCTAGATCAGCAGTGCAAGAAAATCTGAAAGCTAATGGAAGAAGAAATGAAAATTGGAGAGTGAAACTTTTCTACGCAGTGCACAAAGCATAGTGGCAAAGGAAAGAAAAGGAAATTCCAGACAAAGACCCAGAGCTTGACCACAAAGTCTAAAATTTCCATTTCATGAAAAAATAATGGAGACAAAGTTATTAGACAGATAGATGACAGTGCAGCTTCATATGTCTCTAACTGCTATAATATTTTAATATATATTGACATTAATTTATATATAATAGTTAACAAGGATAGTGAATATAATCATAACCTTTGTCATATGTTTATAAGTTACCTGATGCTATTAGGATTCTGTATGTTTGAGTTCATTTAATCTTCATAAGCCTATGAAGCAAGCACTTAGTTGTTTTTATTTAAGACAAAAAGGAAACTAAAGGACTATAACGGGAAACAACTGGCTCAAGTCACAGAGGTGGCAGTGCCAACCCACACCCAACCTGGACCAACTGGCCCCAACTCTACTCTGCTACTCAGACTCCTCTTGCCATATGTAAAAGATATATATTGGCAGGAAGCTTGAAGGAGATGCTGCAAAGCAGGCCAGGCACCAAAAATGACCCTCAGCTGCCTCATAATCTGATCACTGTCTGTTGAAACAATGAGATGTTATCTGATAGCCATCCACATGGCAAAAATTAAAATTCCAGATAACTCCATAGCACTGACAATACACAACGTAAAGGAGAGAGAGAAGAGAAAAGAGGAGAGGAGATGAGATGAGATGAGAAAAGAAAGACAAAGAAGGGAAGAGACAAGAGAGAGATCAATCCATGGAAATGTTTACACCAGTCGTAAGCAACACTGAGGTCTCTACCACAACACTGCTGGTGACAGTAAAGTACCGATCCATCCATCTTAGGCACTTTCTTCATTGCTGAAACAAAATATTCAACACTCATATCTTTAAGAGAAAAGGATTATTTGGGCTCATGGCCTTTAGGGGTTTCAGCTCATAATGGGAATGCCTTAGTGGAAGGCTCAGCCACGAGGGACAGCTGCTCACCTCACAGTGGGCAGGAAGCAAAGAG
>PVKN010043517.1:0-10226 GCA_004027915.1 Capromys pilorides
GCGCCCTGTCACCCTGTCTGTTCTTCAGTCCCTTGCTTGGGATGTTATGGCCAGCATGGCGCACTTAGTGTTAGGTAAATGCCAAAAGTCAATAGAGAGAGTAGTTTGTATTCACCAAAGTAGTTATGCACATTCCGTAGCCTGCCTTTAGCTCTCAATAAGTGGGAGGTGCTTCTGTGGCTCTGGGCTCTCTTGGAGACTCATCTCAGGGAGCTATATTCATAGGATCTTTTTCAGTGCCGACTCATAACATAAAACAAGAGAGAGTTCCATCTGCCCTGTTTCCCTTCTTTTCTTTTCTTTCTTTTTTTTTGTCTTTTTGAAACAGGGTCTCGCTGTGCAGTTCAGGCTGGCCCTGAACTCACTTTTGTAGCCCAGGCTGGTCTCAAACTCACACCGATCCTCCTGCCTCAGCCTCCCAAGTGCTGGGGTTACAGGTGTTTGCCACCACGCCTGGCTGGCCTCTGTTTCCTGCTTTCTGCCTCTTGTCCTTTTTGTGCCATCCTCACTGTCCTCCCCCTGGGAACTTCGAGAGCTGTGCAGGAGGAGTGCCTGTCCATGCTTCACCGGTCTGTGCTCTCAGCCTCCCACATTCTGCTCCTTCACTTATTTTCCTTTCAACACAACAAGAGATCTGTGTCCAGGAAAGTGGCGCAGCCATAGCTGAATCAGGACCAGCAGCCAGGGAAGCACCGAGGAGGTGGAGGTGGTCCTGGTGGAACCCCATGACCATCCTTAATGCTCCCAGTAAGGAGGTGTGGCCGCAAGCTCAGCACCCCAGGCCCAGGCTAGTGAGGGTGTTTGTTAGAAGATAGTAACTGAAATATCAGTACCCACCTGAGGTTACAGTTGCCTGTTGGCTCAGAGAGCAGATAGATACTGTGTAGCCTACAGCTCTCCACCTAAGTTACATTACTGGCATGGCCCACTTGATGTAATGAACCAAGGCTCCAGGTACACAGGACACCTTGTATGTAGACAATATTCCTCCTTTCAAAGGGCGCTGAGGACCATGTCTCTCTGGAGTTGGCAGAGTCTACTGAGTGAGGCCCTCACTGCACACTTTCTGTGGCTGACTACACTAGCTGGCTCCCTCAGCCAGATAGTTAGTGGTCTGCTGTGATGGAGGCTGTGGGACAGGGGAGATCCAGTGCTGTTGTAGGTCTTACTTCTGTGGCAGAACCATGAGCTACATTGGCCTCTCAGCGGAGGCTGGTACCAGGCAGCATAGGGTCTTCAGCTCCCCTGAATCAGGAACATTTGTGCTTGCTAGTAAGTGAAGTTTTATGTCCTCCTGTTTCCATAACATCCCGTTATGTCTGAGAGGGCCACCAAGATACAAAACTGTCACAGCTTGACAAGCTGCCTTTGTTCTGCCTGCCCACTAGCTCCATGCCAAAGACCAGCTCCCTTGATCAAATGTGTAAGTGGTACAGCCTCTGCTTTGTCCTTACTGGACCACTCTGTTTTTATATTTTTTTTGGCGGGACTGGGGTTCGAATTCATGACCTTACAGTTGCCAGGCAGGCACTTGTGCCACGGAGCTATCTCCCCAGCCTCATTTGCTGAATTATTTTAGATTTATCTACTGAGCCAGTGTACACTTTCCTGTATATTTTTATTTGAAAAATGAAATCCTTCTGTTTTCCATTTGGTTGCTTCTGTCTTAAAAAATCTT
Source organism: Capromys pilorides (assembly GCA_004027915.1). Taxonomy (NCBI): domain Eukaryota; kingdom Metazoa; phylum Chordata; class Mammalia; order Rodentia; family Capromyidae; genus Capromys; species Capromys pilorides. Next base: position 1,679 of record PVKN010043517.1, read on the forward strand.
ACAATGCTGCAACCAGTTCAAATCCCTGTTTCGTGACGTGTTTGGCAGTTGGCTGTCCAGTGCCTGGCATGAGCCACCCTGCTAGGACTCCTCTCCTGCTGACCCAAAGGCCCACAGATAGCTGCAGGCAAGTTCTCAATTCCATTCCACCATGATTCTTGGGGGCAGTAGTCCAAAGAAAGAGCTAAGTCCTGGAAGAAAGAAGAGTCTTGTTCTGTTGTCTTTTTGCCTTGGTTGATCTATTCTGGTTTGGTTTTTTTGAAGCAGGGTCCCGCCGTATCCAGTCCAAGCTGATCTTTTTTTTTTTTTTGTCTTTTTGACACAGGGTCTCGCTATGCAGTTCAGGCTGGCCTTGAGCTCACTTTTGTAGCACTGGCTGGTCTCGAACTTGCACTGATCCTTCTGCCTCAGTCCAAGCTGATCTTGAACTCATTCTTTAACCCAGGCTGGCCTCAGACTCATGGAATTCCTGCCTCAGCCTTGTTTTTTGAGGTGTGTCTTGCTGAGTCGCCCAGGCTGGACTAAAACTTGTACTTCCCCTGCTTTAGCCTCTTAGGGTGCTAGGGTTTTAGATGTAAACCATCACTCCCAGCTGGGAGCCCACTGTTGTAATGGAAACACCCTCTCCTACTCCCCAGGGCTCCATTCTTCCAGGCTTCACGTTTGTTGCCCTGCAGGTAGGTAGGAGTCATTTGTGTACCCCTTTCTCTTCAGCTCTGGTACTGTCCCCACTTACTGTCACTTCTGTTGGCATTGGCTTCATCCTTGCCTCCCCAACATGCACAGAAAGGTTGACAGGGTTATGCCCTAGAGCTTCAGCTTGGACTGTTAGGAAGCAGGCCACCAGGAACTGCTTAACTCAAGAAAATAGAACCTTGCTGTTGACTATGCCTTTAAGTGGTTCACATCTCATCTGGTGTCGTATTTTCAAATAGTCTGCTCACATAGTAGCATATAGGTTCTCAGTGCCACAGTGGGAAGATGCCCCAGGGTGACTTGCGAGACTCAGTCACAAAAGGCATTGTGGCGGCCATGTGCGTGCCTATAATCCCAGCACTCAGGAGGTTGAGGCTGGAGGATCACTGCAAATTTAAGGCCAGCCTGGGCTACAGAGCAAGACTGTCTCAACAAAATAAAACATTCTCTCTCTCTCTCTCTAAACTTGTGCTAGTCCTGCTCTGCTCCCAAATGGTGATATTACTGGCCTGTCATCTTGTTCGTTATTTTGTCTCTTTCACCCTGGGGGAATCCCTTTGGCGTGTTGTGAGGAACCGGGACTTCAGAGCGCGACAGTGGATGCTCCAGCTGCATGCAGGCTTCAGAGGTCTGCTCTCCTGGCTGGCACTTGGCTGCAACTGCACAGGGCGCTGGAGCCAGAAGTGCCAGCTGAGCTGATCCTGAGTTCCTGCCCTCCTGAGCTGAGATAATGAATGTTTATTGTGTTAAGCTTCTAGGCGTGAGGAAGTTCATTTGACAGCACTAGACAACTAATACTGGCAGAAAGAAGAGCAGGGTCTCCCTCAAGACTATACTCTCGGACCCATGGGATAGCTCAGCAGACTTAACCGTTTGAGTTCCAAGCAGAGCAATCGCGTTGCTGAGATTTTATGTCGAGAAAACCCAGCACATTTCGAACATTGTGGACAACTGACGGTGTGTTACTGATTGTTGAAGTTGTGTGCTCAGATTTACTGACGCAAGTACATCACACAGCTCCTTTTAACAATGAAAAACACTTATGGAAGAATACGTCCGATCACTTTGCAAACTGCAATAAATGTGACAGAGCGATGAGAAAAAGACGAGAATCACATTACCTAACACATGCAAGAAGACCTATTGCTCTGATTGGGATTCATCAATGTAAAAGAAACAAAGCGCTGTTGCGCTGCTTAGTATTTCTCGACATAAAATAAAACAAGCGCTATCACGCTGTTTGGGTCTTTTCGTACTCATTTAGAGAAAGCGCGGTTGCGCTGTTTGGGATTCTTCAACAGTGTTTTTTCAATACCCCCTGGGACTCAAACGGTTAAGCACCTGCTTAGGCAAGCACAGGGACAGGGATCTGATCACTGGCACCACATGCACGCTGGCCCTGCCCCTGGGCACACTGAGCTGGCCACCAAGTCTGGCCGTGGTGATGCATGCCTGTAATCCCAGCCCTGGGGAGGCTGAAAACAGGAGGATCCCTGTGAATCTGAGCTATGCAGTGAGATGTATGTTATGAGTCGGTGCTGAAAGAAACGACGAAAAGACCCAATGAAAGTAGCTTCAGAGGTCTCCGTGAGATTACTCTCTCAAGTGAGTGCGCGGAGCAGAGCTCCAGACACATCTCAGTTTTATTTGGAATCGAACTCAGGACCTTGTGCTTGCTATGCAGGTGCTGTGTCACTAAGCCATATCCCCAGCCCATTTGTGACATTTAACCTAAGGAACTGCTGCCTACAAAGATGATAAGGGAAATGTGGGGGCTCCAGGAACTGTGTTGGAGGATGGTTTTCTTTATCTTATTTATTTGGTACAGGGTCTCACTACACAGCTCAGACTAGTAGTGATCCTCCTGTCTCAGCCTCCCCAGTGCTGGGATTCAGCCATACACCACCATGTATGGTTTCAGCTGCCGCAGCATGCAGTACTGGGGATTGAATCTGGGTCCTTGTGCTTGCCAGGTGGGCACTTAGACTGCCAAGCTATCCCCCTGACTCCTGGGGAATGTTTTTCCCCCAGGAATTCTTGGGGGATTCAAAGCCCTCAAAGGTATTACACCTTGGATTTGGAGAACTGTTTGATCTTACCTTGCCTGGCTCCCTTGGTTACCCATTCTGTCTCGAGCCTCATTGAGACAATGGTTGACAGAAAAGTGACTGTGCTAATGTGATGTTACAGAAGTATAAACCTCTAAGCTAGGATGATGCTCTTTGTCCTAAAATGGGCAGGTCATGGTGGTGCATGTCTGTAATCTCAATGCCAGAGAGGCTGAGACAGGAGAATCACTAGTCTGAACTGTGTGTGTGTGTGTGTGGCGGGGGGCATGTCTCATCAACCAGGCAGATGGGCCAGCACCTGACCCAGCTCTTGTCTTCTTGTCTTTCTTTTCCTCATTCCTGTCGCCATTTCTCCCCGGGTACAACGAATCACATTGAGAGACCAATAGATCCCAGCACTTCGTAGCCCAGACTGGTCTCAAACTCACAACGGCCTTCCTGCTTCAGCCTCCTGATTGCTGGGATTTCAGGTAGGCATCCCCAAGCCTGGTTTTCAGGTTGTCTTCACTACAGGGTCTAAATTCAAAGATAATTTACTCCACCATACTGTGGAAGCACGGACCCATGATGGTGCCACACCCTTTCTCTGTGTCTGGATCCCTTGCTCAGGCTCATTTCTGCCCTCTCCAGGAGTTCTATCTCCTCCAAGGTGCCAGCCCAGAGGGAGGGTAGCCTCTCCCTCCCACCCCCACTCACTGGGGAAGGCTTTGAGTCTCCGTAGAAACTCTCACTTCCGGCAGAGGATATACCTCAGTGGCACAAGCACCTCCCTGGCAAAGTACAAGGTCCTGAGTTAACCGAAGAAAAAAGGATAAGAAAAAGAAACTCCCACTTTCAGGGTCTGCTTGGTCGCTAATTCAGTCTTCTCTGCTCCTGCTACTTGACCTGTGGGAATTTACCAGGAATACAGATGGAACCGGTTGTTACAGGAATGACTGTCCCACCTTCCGGAACCCAAATCCAGTCTCTGACTAGGTCACGTAGCTTAAGATCAATCCCTTCACTGAGGGCATGGCGGTGCACCAGCACTTGGGAGGCTGAAGCAGGACTGCTGTGAGTTCAAGACTAGCCTGGGCTACAAAGTGAGCTCAAGGCCAGCCTGGGCTGCATAGTGAGACCTTATCTCAAAAAGACCAAAAAAAAAAAAAAAAAAAAAAAAAAAATTCCTTCACTGGTGGATGGAAGGCTGAGAGCCCAGGAGGTGGCAAACATCTGGGGGTGAAGGAGCGCAGGAGGCTGCAGTGTTCAGCTGAGTTGCGGAAGTCCTCCAGCCTTTCCCATTGGCCAGGCTGGACTTTGCTGTTTCCCAGGAAGGTGCCTTAAAAGCCAGGGCGGTGGAATGGAGCCCCCTCCACCCCCAGCCTGCTTGGTTCAGAGGCGCCCCGAGCACCCAGTGCACAAAAGGCGCTCCACAAATACTTCTGGACAAATGGCTTCTGAGAAAGCAGTGGATTTATTGTGGCCATGTTTAGAACAGCAAACCAACCCCTGCCCATACATAACCTCGGACATCCAGGCCAGAGGGAGGCTGTGCCCTCTGCCTGGCAGGAGCAGAGAACTGGGGCACAGTGTCAAGGTTAAGGTACCAGAAGGTGTGTGTGCGGGGAGCACTCTGGGCATGGGCTGGCTCACACGCCACAGGCTCACACTGGGAGGGTGGAGAAGCCACCTTAGTTCCCATGAGGCCATGGGGAAGGGCACTCTCCCTCTGGGTGGGCCAGGAAGGCTGCCTGGAGGAGGAAACCTTGGCTCTGTTCCCCCAGCCACACCTAGGAACTGGCATTTTGGCAGGTGGCAAGGTTTCCACCAAGACCAAGTGGACCTGGTGAGGCCAGGTGGTAGCTGCAGGTGGTAGCTTGCTAAATCCCTAAGTTCAAACTCTGCCAGGACAGCTTAGGACTTAGCAAGAACTTGTCTTGAAAAATAAAAAAGTTCTGGGGTAGTAGCTCTGTGCAAAAGCCCTGACCAGATTTTAATTCCCAGTACTGGTCAGAAAAAGATTTGTAAGATAATAATCCTAATTATTAGGATTAATAAGATAATTATTCCTAGGCTTTGCATGAGGATGATCTTTTTATGGTAGCCAGAGAAAGCTACTAGGTTACTACCTGCAGACCAAGTTCCTCTACAACTGTGGCTTCCTGGTGACCCAGTAAGTGCTGCTGGCAGCAGGTGTGGCCACGAACTGGTCTGGAAAGACGTGTCCTGGGAGTCCTGATGTTCCTCTGGCTGCCACGGGAAGCAGTGGCCTGCACCTCGATAGGTCTGTAGACTCGCTGGGCCCAGGCATTCCCAGGCTGCCTGTCAGCCACCCAAGAGGCTGTCACGCCCTGGTCAGTAACCCCTTGGCACCCACGGCATTCCATGATGGGGACACACAACACATTTCAACAAATCAGGCAGGAGCCTCCAGCCGCAAGAAGTCTAAGCTTCTGGAAAATTCCGGGAAGGCTGACAGGACAGGGCAGGAGACAGAGTGCTCCCTTGACTGGCAGCTGCCGTGCACTGGGCAGGCTGAGACAGGCTAGGTAGGGCAGCTGGAGCCCTGCAGGAGAAAAGGAGCCACTAGGGAAGAGGGGTGCTGGCAACAGGCAACCTGCCGGGCGGGATCTCTCCAGCCAGCCAGGAAGCTTGGCACCTGAGAGGGCCTGGGAGCCAGAGACAGTGGGCAATGGAGGTTCCTACAGCAGTTTGGGTCTTGGGTCCCGGGGAACTTAGGGTGCTCCCAAGCCTCTCTAGGTTACGTCACCTCTGCCTCTCAAAGCATGATTTCCAGCCAAGTATGTAGGCCACAGCTATGTACCTAGGCCCAACCTGCAAGCGTTGAAGTTCATAGACTGGCTGTGGGGCGTTGTGTTTGCATAGCCAGGGAACAGGAGCACGTGGAACAAGAGCCCAGAACCTTCAGGCTGATGCTGTTCAGAGTTCCAGGACAACGCTGGGTGTCTTGGGCAGTCAGCACACTGCCAAGGTTAGGCTGATACCCTTGGGTCGAGGGCCGCAGGTCCTGATGTCCAAGGCATGCTGCGGGCCGGCCCGTAGGATCAACGGTGTTTCTGGAAGGCCTGTGGGAATGGCTGCAGTTTCTCCACGGATCCTGGTGATGGTGTTGGTATTGGGGTACCCCACCAGCAGTCCCCTCTTGAGGAAATGAGAGCTGCCATGCTCCCTGCCGAGGGTCTCTAGGATGACCCGAGGTCTCAGGCCTGGGGACAGGCCCATTACCAAGTACCCCTGGCCCTCCTGCCCCCACGTGGGGGGCCAGGCTTTGCTGTCCATGTCCGGGACTCGGCTTCCCATCTTCCTGGCTCTGTGCCCCACGTCCCCGACTCTGTTCCCTGCATGCCAGGCTCCGTTACCCACGTCCTGAGCTCGGCTCCCCAGGAACCCTCCGCTGTCCCCTCCACGGCCCTCGCTGTTGTCTGGGCTGGGGTCCAGGTCGCCGTGGGCACGGGGCCCAGCACCACGAGCTGTGGGTGCGAGGGGCTCCCGGTACGTGGGATGAGGAAGAAGATGTAGACAGCGGAGACTACGAGCCCCGCAGCCACCAGTGCAGCGAGTGCCACGGCCGCGTTGAGTGCCCAGGCCGGGCTGCGGAACGACAGTCGGCGCGACAGTGGGCGGCCCAGGCGCAGTGGCGGTGGAGCGGGTGGGGGCGGTGTGCCACGGCCTTTGCGCGGCCCTGGGGGCGCGGGTGCGCGCACATACAGCAGCCCCCGGCGCCGGTCGAAGCGCACTGAGTCTCCTCGGGGCGCGGACGCACGCACCTCCCGGGGCAGCAGCGCAGCGGGTGTGGGCAGTGCTGGGAGCCCACGGCGAGGGGCGAAGCGCGTGGCAGCACGACACACTGGGCAGGCCACCGCGTCGCCACCACCTGCTGTGGCCAGGGACAGTCGTGCCAGGCACTCAAGGCAGAAGACATGGCCGCAGTCCAGGCGCTTGGGCAACTTGAAAGTACCGTCGAAGGGTGACACGCAGATGAGGCATTCGGTGGGGGACGCAGGGGACAGCATGGGCCCAGCACTGGGGCTGCCCTCTCCCTCCTCCCCAGCCTCATCTTCTGTACCTTCCTGTGGAGTACGCCAGCGGCGAAGCCAGGGTGGCCGAGGACAGGGCATGGGGACCACCTGCAGGGACGGGGCAGAGGCCTGTGAAGATGAGGATGCGGGAGAAAGATCCCTGAAACCTGAGGAAGATCATCAGCTGGGTAGCTGGAGAGCCAAAGCCCAGGGAGAGCAGAAATTCTAGGAGTCCCGGGCCATCAGATGGTTGCCTAGCAGGGGTCCGAGACCCAGCCCACTTGCCACCACCCCAGAACCCAGTCCAATACCTACAGAAGCTTGCAGTCTGCCGTCTGTTGTTGTGAACCTGCTGGGGACTGACTGAGGCCAAGTATTAGAGTGCCTCTCCCTGAGGTGGGGACCACCCCCTTCCAACACCCGTGGAACCCGTTGGGCCACCCTCCCTCCCCGCCCAGGGTGAGTAGCAGCCTGACTGGCGGGAGTGACTGCAGGGAAGTGACCAGGGAGGGCAGGGGGGAGCCCTCTGCCCAGGAGGGGAACCCCAGGGAATGTGCCAGTTTCTGCTGGCACCAGGGTAAAGGAAGCTACCAGACACCAGCCTGTTTTCTTCACCTAAGGATGGTGCCAAGGAATGGCCTCAGGAGCACCCCAAAATCCCACAGAGATGCCAAGGTGCCAAGCCCTCAGACATGCAGGCAGCCCCATCCTGTGTTCCCAGTGCCTGCTGCGCCTGCAACCACCTCCAGCCCCCCAAGAAAACACACAAATGGCAGGGCTGCCCGAGGGTACAGTTTATTGGGCAGTAGCTGAGAATTCAGCGGTTGGACTTGGCCACGCGCTCTAGTTCATCCTTCTTCTTGATGGCATAAGAGTTGGAAGAGCCCTGCAAGGAGACAGACGTCAGCTCTGTGCCCAGGCAACCCCCCACGCCCACCTCCAAACGCACCCCACCCACCTTGGCAGCATTGATGAGCTCATCTGCCAGGCACTCGGCAATGGTCTTGATGTTCCGGAAGGCAGCCTCCCGTGCGCCCGTGCACAGCAGCCAGATGGCCTGCAGAGCAGCGGAAGGCTCAGCAATGGCAACTAACTGAACTGCTATGGGTTACCCCCCAAACCTAAGAGGGGGTAACATCCTGCTAGATGGAGTGCCCTTCTGCCCGCCCCCATGTGCATCACCAAAATGGGAAAGATCAGTATTGCTTTTATAAATACATTAAAAAAAATCAACAAACAACAAATGTTGGAGGCTGTGGGGAAAAAGGAACACTTCTCCACTGCAGGTGGGAATGCAGACTGGTGCAACCATTACGGAAAGCAGTGTGGAGACTCCTTAAAAAGTAGAACTGGAAATCCCATTCAATCCAGCTATCCCGACTGGGAGTTTTCCCAGAAGAACTAAAAGCATCATTATCATATCGATACCTGTGCACCTATGTTTATAGGAGCACAATTTGTAATAGCCAAATCTTGGAAACAGCCAAAATGCCTATCGTTTGAAGAATGGTTCAAAAAGATGTGGTATTTTCATAAAATGGAATATTATTCAGCTATAAGGAATGATAAACTATAAGACTTCATAGTAAGTGGATTTATCTTGAATGTATACTCGAAAGTGAAATAAACCAGACCTACATATGCCAATATCGTATAGTCTCCCTAGTGTAAGAACTCAAAAGAATAAATAAATAAACAAATAAACAAATAAATAAATAAATAAATAAATAAATAAATAAATTTTGGACAGTACCAGGAATCAAT
>PVKN010043518.1:0-10222 GCA_004027915.1 Capromys pilorides
TAAATAAATAAATAAATAACAACAACAAACCCCCAATCTACATCAGATAGTTCAGCTGGGATAACTGAATATGGGAATCCTGCCACAAAGGTGTCAAAAGAGCTGAAGAAGAAATGATAAGCATGTGAAGTCATGCATAGTTAATTAGCTTGATTTAGTGTTCCATAGTGCATATATCAAAACATCAGGTTGTATGCCATAAATTTATACAATTTTTAGTTCTATAGACCAAAATGGAATCGTAAACTAATCCAGAAATTAACAATGACAGGCCACTACCCTGTAGCTACTCTCACATACATTGTCCCAGGCAATAAACTGAAGGGAGAAATACTTGGCCTCTTCCTTTTCCCTACATCTGATGACTCTCATTGGCCAAACTTAGCTATAAAACACTTGGCGAGATCATCCGGGAATGTAGTCTATTGGGGTCCATGCCATGCAATATAAAACAGAACAGGGAAAATGAGAAATGAATCTGGGAGCAAACAGGCGACTAACCAACCAGATGGTCTTGGAGCAAGATTCTGAGATAATTTTTTCCCAAGTGGGCCTTTTCCTCATCTGTGAATTTTCCTTGAAGTTCCTAACTGCAATTGCTATAAAGCAGTGATGGCAAACCTTTTACAAGCTTTCAGTGATGCAAGCGACCTACTGCCTACGGGCACATGGGTCACAGGCTCACCACCACTGCTGCAAACTATTGATGCTTTGGGGTAACTAAGAGGAAGTATGGTCTTGCAAAATGGGCATGAGAAAGAAAACCTCTGTTATGTAATACTCAGTTGTAGCACTCTGAGAATTCTTCCTTAGCTGCTTTTAACATGTTATTACCTGCTTATAACTAGTGCTGTCCTGGGGCAGTGCATGCCAGCTTAGAACACTAAGCCCTGTTTTCACAAAAGAAGATTGATCTCATTGGCTTAAACAATTGAACATCTCACTGTAAAGCGTTAATACAGCATTAGCCTTCAACCATGTTCCAATGCTAAATGGATTCTACCAACACGTGCGTGAAGTCCCTCAATGTGTTTTCCTGCCAATGAGCACTGAAAAGCAACACACTTCCCTTTTCCTTTCTTTGTTCTTTTTGTATATTTCAAAGTGCCATTCATGGACTTGGAGCCCTCATGGGTAAAACACACAGTAAAATGATAGCACAAGCATATTGAGCCTAGCTTCAATTGTATTCACCAGGGGAAAGAGAGAGAAAGAGAAAAAAGAGGTTTACAGAGTGTGGATAAAGGTCGAGAAGAGGAAAGAAGGGAAGTTTTCCTTATATGTGGGCAATTCTACCAACCATTTCACTCAGCAAGCAAACAGCCTGACTGGACTGAGCCAGAGATGGGAGGGGCAAACGTGTTCTGCCCTGAATCAGTCTCCACTCTTATCTTTCTGAGGCTCTTGACAAGATGCTAATGTTCAAAGATACGGCACTGTAAAATTAAATCTCACTTACGTAGTCTTTTGGGCTACATGTATAGTATTGTACGTATCAATAATTCTGCATGCTATGTAGGCTATGTGTGCTGCATGAAATGGACAAATGACTTTTTTAAGGGCAGAATTTAAAATATAATAGATTCTCACCTTCCATGTTGACATTAGAACAAAATCCTCCCGTATGGCTTCATTTCACTACATCCACTCTGGGACTGAAGATTCATTTGAAAGGCTGGCAGTGCTGCCGAACCAGGGAAAAAAAGAAGTTTCACATTTCGCCAAAATGAGAGAAAAAATTACTGTGGTTCTGGATCTGTCCCCATAAGCTATTTATCCTCCTAGGATAACCTCTGAATGCCTAGGTAGTGCTTTGGGATTCACTCCAAGACTATGCCAGTCAGCCATCTCCCCTTACCCTTGGGGACATGGTTTAAGCCCCTAGGGGATGCCTGAATCTATCAATAGTATCAAGCCAATGTGCACTTCCTCCTATAGTAAGATTTCACTGATAAATTAGGTACAATAAGATATCAATAACAGTAATTAATAGTCAAGTACAATATTAGCCCATTATGCAGTAACAGAAGTTATATAACTGATTTCACTTCCTCTCAAAATATCTTGCTGCACTATCAGCTTTCCACTTAATGGAAGCACTTTCAGCTTCCCCTTGGTATATCCAAATTGCCAGCAGGAGGACCAGCAAGACAGCTCAGTGGACTAAGAACCTGCTTAGGCAAGCGCAGGGACCAGGGTTTGATCCCCAGCATCATCACCCCCAGGCCTGCTGAGCCAGTGACCTAATCTGAGCATGGTGGCACACACCTGCAACCCCAGCACTGGAAAGGCTGAAAACAGAAGTATCACTATGAGTCTGAGCTGTGTACTGAGACCCTGTACAAAAAGAAAAACAAATTGCCAGCAGGCTGTTCTTAAGAACAATAAAGTCTAACTAAAGGTTAGCACTGTGATCTGATAATTCTGACAGATGCTCATGATGAATGGGAAATAATGGGAGATATGGGGGAAAGACATGCCGCATCTCCAAGTAGGACAGAGCAGAATGGCTCAAGATTTTATCATGCTACTCAAAACAAGGGGAAGTTAAAACTGTGGCATTGTTTATTTCTACAGTTTTCCATGTAATATTTTCTGATCTTAATTTACTTCAGGTAAATCACAGATAAGAGAAACCACTACATTTCCTTTCCTATGTCTCAGCTACCCTTCCCATAAAGTAGGAGCATAAAGAAATGTGCATCTCTCCTCTTCACAAAGAGTGGACAGAGATGAGACCCAATTACTTGGCATTCAATTCTCCAAAGCTGAATTCTCTGGAGAATATAAGAAGACAGCCAAACTCTTGGTTGCCACGACCCATCGTGGGTCCATTCACTTCAAAGATGGGCAACTCTGAGGCACTGGGACAAGTACGAAAGTGTGAACGTCACTTTGAATAACAACAAAGAAAGCCACATCACAACAAAAGGCTAATCTAATTCCATGTAGCAAGAGAATATTTTCCCACCCTTAACTGAAATTTAAGACATTTCATCATATCAGCTTCAGTTTTCTAATCCCAACTGTACAATATAGCCAAAATAAATAAACAACCAACCAAGTAAGCCAGGAAAATCATGCATGAGCTCCTCCCATCTGAAAAGCTGCCATCAGTAGCAAGCTCTATTGCACGGACTCTGCTAAACTCCCCAGCCCTGTGGTGTTCCACAGCACGGCTTCTCTCTAACATGCCAGGTCAGCTCTGGGAAGGAACTTAAACCACAAAGGACCAAAAAGCAAATATTTTTGCCCAAAGCTAATGTAGCAAATTACAGGCAAGATCTAAATTCCAAGAACCTCTTAAATGGTGCAAGGCTACACAAACACACTACATGCAGTTTTTCAAGACTTAAAAATTAAATTAAATCTCAATCAAATATCATTGGGGGAATTTATAGAACTGGTGAAAATATGTCTCAGCAAGATCTCTGGCTTCCCTGGTCCTCTAGGTCAGTCATTTCTCCCATGGGCCATCTGTCTGCCTATCTATGAAGCTACCTTGTGCCCTCACTCATAGGACCAGAGAGCATAGCCAGGGCACTGAGAGCACCACAAGAGACAGCCATCTGTACATGATCCAAAAGTCACTCTGACCAGACACATGCTGCATAACTGCAGTTCATAAACCACTACAGGTCACAAAGCCATGTCCTCTTTCATCCTTGCGTTGACCACGCCCACTCAAGGAAGACACTCCTTCTTCACACAGCGCTGCCACCTGCACTGCTGAGCAGAAGGCTTATGAGCTCGGCGGGGAAGCTGTTTCCTAACATCCAGACAGATGCCCAGGACTTGTCTGATTCCTAACCAGTGACACAGCGATGTGATAGGAACAATACAGGGCCTCCAAATAACACACGGGAAACATAACTCCCAACCAGCTGGATGTCTGCTCCGTCGAGCCCATGTTCTCTAAAGTGGAAGAATGAATTCTAGGAACAATGGAGGTTAAGAGTATGAAGTATTTATTGAGAGAAAGACAGCTTCTATTTAAGAGATAGAAAGGGGTCCTGAATGAGTAGCCCAGGGACCCTGCTTCTCAAGGGAGTGTGATAGAGCAAAGGCAGGAGATGAGGCGGGACCAAAGGGGAGACAAGTCCGTAGCAAGTATGGATAGACCAAACAAGGGAAGGGCAGGGGAGGTTTTGATCTCCCACCCAAGGTGACTGACAGTTATTTAGAGCACTAGTCACTGGTGCTCATCCTTAGGGGGAGTACGTAGATGTCCAGAGGCCTGCCCCTCAGCAAATGCACCTCCAGCCACAGTTGTCTTCTGTACTGACCTTTGCCCAAGGGCCTTTCGCTGTCAGACTGCCTGTACTATTTCTAAATAACTTAGCTATCTATTATACTAGGAATTATGCCATTTTGCAGAAAGCCAGCTGAGGGAAACACTCCCAAACAGCTGCTGTGGAAGAAGCCAGAGCTTGGATGAGCGTTCGTGGTCAGGCAGCCGGAAGCAGGGAGGCGGACAGGATCACGGGCCGCCTTTTACTGCTGCTACTTTACCTAGCATTGGAGCAGATTCTCCATTTCCTGCCCCTCCTCGGGTGGCTGCAATCCCGAGACCAAGCGCAGATGAAACCGAAGAAGCTCATTTATAGAAAAGACGTGCAGCAGGGAAACTGGCCATGACACTGCTGCATATGGAAGCCTCAGAGTTAATCGAAAGCATCTGGCTCTCCCTCGAGCACTCAGCTGAACACTAGACAGCAGTGGTGGTTATTTTTTGAGCACTTGGAGGAAAATATATTTCTTAAGTCAACATGTACCATTAGTTCGGCATCATTTTCATCTCTGACTTCATGCTTAGATTTATTTCACTTCGATGTTTTCATCCCTACTATCAGTAAGTAGGTGCACAAGTAATTGTCACTGGTTGACCACACACTCGCACAGATCCTATGGCTACAAGTGTCACCTTGATAAACCACACTAGTAGACTGTGCCCCAGTACCTGGGAAGATCAATAGGAAGCTGGCTACCAAGAGAAGTCTCCGTGACCCACCCAGATTCAGGAGCGGAAAACTAGCAATGAGAGAATCTCAATGTTCACAAAACATGCTGGCCAGCCAGCGAGATAGCTCAGTGTTCTAAAGCGCCTGCTCAGGTAAGCTTAGGCAGCTGCAGCGACAGCAATTCAATCCCAGGCACTACATGCCACACCTGCCCTGGCGGGACATAAACAGGCATCCAAACCAGTGTTGGGAGCTATCAGTCATTTTTTTTTTTTCTTTTTCATTCTAAAGATTTCTAAGAAAGGGAAGAGAAAAAGGATTAAAAGGAAGAGGCCAACTAAGGATGTTTTCTGTTCTCTGACATAGACCATTATTAGGAAATTAATATTCAGAATTGTACCACTGACATGGAGCCATTTTTGTTACCTCTATGATTTTCTTTCCTAATTTTCTACATAAAGGAATAGTGCTTGGTGACACAAGTGCCTGCCTGGCAAGTGCAAGGTCATGAGTTTGAACCCCGGTCCTGCAATAAATACATACATACATACATACATACATACATACATAAATACATAAATAAATAAGTGTAAAAAGCAGGAAGAAGGGAAAATATTTAGATAGAAAAAGATCTACTAGGTTCCTGACTTTTGGCAAAGAAAACTAGAGATTTCAGAGTGTAATGGATTTATCTAAGTCAACTTGGGTACCACATTCTGGGAGAAAATACTGGACAAAAGCCAAACGGAAAGAGATGCCTGCTCCGAGTTTCTCTAATAAGCACCCTTTCTCTCTTGTGCATATACACACCAAAATAATGCCCCACTCCCATGGGTGACTTTATAGCCTATGTGGAGCAACATTTTACATCACAGTGCTTCCCTAAGATAAAACCTTATGCTCATTCAAGTTGCTGCTTCCTTTTGTTTTTTTTTTCTTGAGACAGGGACTCTCTCCATATGTCAGGCTGGCTTGAACTCACTCTGCAGCCTACGAGCCTCGAACTCATGGCATCCTTGGGCTCCAGCTTCCAGGGTGTTGGGATTACAGATGTGTACCACCACACCCCACCTGCCATTTTGGTTGCTTCTTAAAGTAAGAAATTTCCAGGACACTTCATAGAGGCCAAGAAATTGAAGACAGTGAACATAAAAGGAGGTTTCCTTGTTGGGGGCATGGGTCAGTGGAAAGATACTTGCCTGACATGTGTGAGGACATGGGATAGATCCCCCAAACTGATGAAATAAATATAAAAATGACTGAGACACAGTGAAATTGTTCACTTTAGCAACATAAGTCAATTACCTAAAAATACTATTTTTATTACTAAATGTATTGGTACAATTTAGATATACATATTGATCACACGCATCATAGGGAATTTGTCCCTGTACATGATTTACCTTAATGCTTCTTTTCCTTTCTCTTTCCCTCCTTTCAGTCCCTACCTTCCCTGCCTTTGTACAAGGCATTGTTTCCATTTTGTCCTTATTTCCTCATTTTTCCCTTCCTTCTTTCCTTTCGCTCTCCTCCCTCCCCAGCTCCCTTTCCTTTTGAGCAAATTCTTCTATTTCACAATATCTGTTATATATTTTGGTTTTTATTTAGTTTTTCACACCAGAGAGATAGTGCGATGTTTACTCACGTGCCCAATTGACTTTGCTCAAGAGTATGCCCTCAGGGTCTATCATCAGCTACACCTGGCTAAAATTTATCCTTCTTTATAGTTGTGTGGTACTCTGTTGTATAAAACACCATTTCATTTTTATTCACTCATTGCCTGATGGGCATTTGGGTTGTTTCTAAGATTAAACTATTATAAACTGCACTGCTATAAATAAACATAGGTGCACATACATTTTTGTGGTAAGATGCTTTGAATTCTTTAAAAATACTATTTTTTAATTTGTTATTTTTTATTTTATTTATTTATTTATTTTGCAGAACCAGGGACTGAACTCAGGTCCTTCAGTTTACCAGGCAAGTGCTTATTCTACTGAGCTATCTCCGCAGCCCCAAAACTTTGTTTGTTTATTTATTTATTTATGTTGTGGCTGACTCAGCCTGCCCTGGGGGTGGGACTGGCACAGCATGTGGTGCTGGGGATTGAACTGCTGTCCCTTCAATTGCCTAAGCTTGCCTAAGCAGGTGATTTAGATCACTGAGCTATCTCGCTGGCCCCCCAAAAATACTATTTTTTTAAAGATGGTTTTATTTGTCAAATTTATACAATGGAAGTGCTTAATTTAGGATCCTTTCTTTTTTTTTTTTTTTTTTGTCTTTTTGAGACAGGGTCTCATTATGCAGTTCAGGAACTCACACTGATCCTCCTGCCTCAGCCTCTCAAGTGCTGAGATTACAGGCGTGCACCACCATGCCCGGCCTAGGATCCATTTTTACTGTTAATTTGTGTCCTCCCAGCTACCCTGTCATTGAGGTAAGGTTCTGAGATCTATAGGCAAAAAGTGCCAGGCAAATGCGAGGCGTAAGCTCTTGGCTTCAGCCCACCCTGCCTTCACTGGTACTTTAGACAAATTAAATTAGAGAAAACAAAGTCCTGGCCAAACCACCAAGTCCTATGCCAAGGAACTAACACTTGTCAAGGAACTAGGAACTTGAACTTCATTCTATATCACATTAAAGAAGAAATATCTCAGTTGTCAAATGAGCCCTCTGTTACAGTGCACCTCAAGAAAAGATGGAATTAGAGAAGGAAATCGTTTTATATAAAAAGTGAAAGGTGAGATGGAATTGTTTGGAGAATTTTTCTTTCCTTTCTTTAACATCTTCCAAATATATCTGAACTTATTTCCTGCCTGGATTTATTTACGTTTCCCTGGTAGATTTCATAGAGGTGAGCTGCTTTGCCAAAACGACTTGGGGACTGCATGGCGGTGGCCCCTGCCTGGGGCTCACAGAGTGCCTCAGTTTCCCACACCACCAGCCATCGTCCACTCCCAGGCTCTGACTAGCACTCCCTACTTCTCTCCCAGCCAAGGCCACATTAGTCAGTGCAGGGCCACCCCCTGACCTGTTCATGGGGGAGGAGACTGTGGTCAAGACGGGTGAGGGCTGAGAGAAAGAGCCCACCTGGCCTCAAAGGGCAGCTGGGACTTACCAAATGGCCCCAGCCACTGCAGACTAACAGAGCTCAACACTCCACAGTCCTAACCACAGACCTAAGCCAACATGTTCACTACGTAAGTCAAGGATGCTGAAGAGAGCGAAGAGATGTAGAGGAAAGGGGGATGTGGCTAGCGACTGGCAGTCTTCTCATGGAAACACACCATCGCTTCTGAAACTAATTTAAAATAACCCCAGCCACCATTGATGGGAACCTTACACTCATCTTCTCAAGAGTTCCTTCCATTAGGAAGGTGAAAAAATTCAGGCCAAATGGTGAGCCCATTTGCCCATGATCTCACAACTAGAGAATGAGGGAGCTGGAGTTCCCAACTAAGTGCTATGAAATCTATCCAAATGGTAAACAAAGGTGGCTCAGGAAGCTGGGACAGAGAATGGTAAGGATCTAAAGAATGGTGGGTGTCTCAGTTACTCTTCTCTCATTGCTAGGACAAAATACCTGACACCCAAAATTAAGCAAGGACAGGTTTATTTAGCTCGCAGTTCATGGAGGTTTTAGCCCGAACTCGGCCAGCTCCAAGGCAGAGCTGCACACGGCAGAGGGCAGGGAGGAGCAGCAGCAGCAGCGGCAGAGGCGGCCTCTCTCCTTTCCTTCCATTGCTCTCAGGCCAGCTGCCGCAGGGTGGGAACGGTAGGGTCATAAATTAGTCACAAACTCTAGAACCACACCCCAATGCCTACACAAGGCTTTAGGGGGACAACGACACACAAATCATAACAGTGGGGAAGATTTCGTTCTAAAATATTCTGAGTTTGTCATCACCATCCTGTTGCTCCTGCTGCTGTTGACAACATAATTCTTGCTCGCGGACACGTGACCAACAAGGCTTCCCCAGGATGTCACCAGCGCAAGACGGACTGTGTCCCAACAGTGATCTGCTAATTAGCAGCCCCACCATCCCCACCCTCAGTATTATACTCAGATTGACAAACGCTGCCTGCAGCAGCCACCTGCTTCACCCTCGTGACTCTTGTTTCCAGTCAGTTCCATTTCTCCCAATCCTGAGCTGCTGAATCTCAAAACGCAACCAAGGGAGGTGGAAGGATCTGTGAGTCTCAGACCCGCCATCCTCAGAACCCGCCTGCCACAGGCTCACACCCAGCCAATGCAAGATAGCACCCTGGCGTTTGTGCCTCAACTTTCCCCCGAGTTCCTTTCCCATAACATCAGTTACGGATCTTCTCTTCTTAGCCTCACATCCTGGAGTTGGCCGAACACCCACCTCCTTTTTCAGCAAGAACATGGAGACCTCTTAGAGTGAGCTTTACCTCGAGGTCGCCTTCACTTACCGCGTAGCCCCTGTTCCTGCCTCCCATTCTCCTTGCTCAGACCTATGTGGACTTACTTCTCCCCAGCACTCCTCTCCAAAGGAGGCCCTGCTGCTTCCTGCCTCCGCTGAGGTCCTGAGAAACTCATCTGTATCTTTTATCTGGCTTTTAAGGTCCATTGGCAGGTATTCTCTATCCATTTTCTCTTGAATCTGTTTCAGTGTTTTAAATCGCACACGCAACAGTCTAGCCTGTCTCTTGTTATGCACATATCCAGGCCACTCAACCAGATTGGGCGTCCTCCAAGGCTCTGTCCTTGCCCATCTGCTCATCTCGCTTTCTAATGACTCCTTTGGAGCCAGTTCGCCCGTTGCATAACTCTGCTGCGCTATGTTTAGCCTTGCTACAGAGCCCTTGCAGGAGCCAGTGGTCTCACTGTCCACCCCCTTCCTCCTTATCAATCCCAGTGCCACTCTCTCCTCAAGGCTGCCTCAAATTCCAATAGAATCTTCTAGAGAAGACACAGGTCAGCCATTATGTATTCACTTATATATAGACAAGAGGGTTTCTGTAGCACTCTGGTCTGTACAAACGTTTCAGTGCTCATGTGCTTCTGAGTGTGTGTACCTCATATTTCTCAAAATATAGTGGGAGCTTTCTGAGGGCAACAGCCAGGTCTTGGGTGTGGCCTTCCCCTAGCAGAGTGATGGGTATTCTCAGGACGCTTTTTCATTACCTGCTATCAGCATGCATTCTAGGTTTGAAGGGTCAAGCCATAATTCAATTTTATTAGTTCAAATATAGCATAGTAAACAAATGTCACAGTATCTGTAAACTGGGAAAATTCT